>BGPR01005144.1:32745-47400 GCA_013235015.1 Araneus ventricosus
ACTGATTAAATTCAGATGTCAAAGTATTACAAATCATTCTTATAAATTCAACTACTGATTAAATTCAGATGTCAAAGTATTACAAGTTATTCTTAAAAATTCAACTACTGATTAACTAGAATTTCCAAGAAAATTTCATTATTTTCAAATTTTTAACACTATGGTAATTAAGTTCAAAACCCTGGTCCTAAGAAAGAGACACTTTTAAATTTTAAGGTTAATTCCACGTAAGTATTTTCAGCAAAGTATAAATACTTATCCCAATTTTTGAAACTTAAAAAAAAATTTGAATTTAGCAAATAACAATGAATCACGAAAGTTATCCCTTACTAAAACTTGAGCACATAAAAAAATATCACGAAATTGTACTTATCACTTGCAGGGGTTTGGACACACTCTGAGGTATCTAGGCAACCAAGCTGGAACGGATATCTCCTGATGGTCATCGAGGCTGTATTTAGTGGCCCAAGCACAAAGTTCTTTCCGCCATGTTTTGAAATGCCAGACATCGCACGAGATGGATGGATAAGCGTTGAGTCAGGATTACCTTTCAGGAACCATTGGTTACGCCAGTTCATGCAAAGATGCCGGTCCGTGTCATAAATGATTATCAAGCACTACGGCCTAAATCCCAAGTCCGAACCAGTATGTCTGTGTTAGCCCAAACAAGTCTGGCCATAATATTTTTTCTATACGCCGAATGTAATGCCATTCCAATACACAACAAGCACGGAGATCAAAAAATATAAGAAAAATAGGGCATCACAAGAGTTCGCATACGCTCAGACTTTTGGGTCGCCACATCGATTTCATCAAACAACAAGTCTCTCGCTAGACAACTACTGCATATTAAAATCTTTCAGTTTTCTTCGTAAGAAATATTCTCCATAACTCGGCACGTAACGAGGATCCACAAGCGCGCCTTCACAAGAGCTAGCCCGTGCTTATTTTCTTTTCTGGTTGCCACATAAAAACCAAAGAAAAGCAGCAAAGCTGCTTCGCATAATTTTGCTGCTTCCTCGCAACCTCAACTCCTGGACTCTCTCTCTCTAGTTCATCTTGAACTTCTCAATCTCTGATTATCCTCAGATTATTTTAAATCCCAAAAAATATTCCTTTATAAACAACCGTTTGGCTACCTCAACTCGCCAAAGAAAACTTATCTTTCAAGCTTTTTTTTTAAAACCATAATTAATTTTTTACAATAACCCTTTTTAAAATTTTCGCCAATCTTACCCTAAACTATAGATACTTTTTGTCTCCAAACATAAAACAAACTTAGTAGCCACATCCTCACAGAAAAGCACGTCCCGAGTGGTCAAGGCTGGTCAGCATCTCCCCCACGAAAGACTCCGGCAACCAATCCGGGTTCGACTCCCGACCCCAACATTTTAACATTACCTCCCCTTTTTACCCCGGGTCAATTTATTGAAATTTATTTTTCCTGCATGTCAGGGGAAGGTGTTCCCTCAGGAAACGCTGCAGTGTGCCAATTAGTGGAGCCTTTAAATTGATCAAAGCAGGACACATCTGGACATTTTTGCAGCTGCGAATCTTTGTGGGAAAGGAATTTTTTGGGTTTGAACCTGATGTTTAGCGCAATGCTTACCAGAAAATTCCCACATGCGAGTGGAAAGAAATGGGGATGGGAAGAAATTTACAATCAGAAGGGACTATTTCTAAAGTGCTGTTTCTTAAAACCAGGATTCGAACAAAGAAGCAGTAAGCACACGGCTTTTTTAACAGTAAAATTCTGCAACGCAGAGTCACGCTAAATTAAATTAAACATTATGTAAATTAAATAAATTTTGAGAATGAAATGAATTATTATTATTATTTTAAGTAAATAAATTACTTTTAAATAAATCTTGAAAGTGTGACACGACAGCTTGCAGCAGTAACTTGTGTACAAATTACTTTTTATAATTGAACAAAAAAATACAAATGACTTTTGAAAATTTATACAATATATAATTGAAACGGCTATATTAGAGGTTAACGTTACTTTCAAAGCAGTAGTCATAAAATAAAACGCTATCAGCGCTGATATTCGACAACTTTATTTTTATTGTTGAGAGATTCGGTAGTGAATAGTTCTCCAACAAATTTTAATCTGTTTTACTTGAAAAATTTAAATTTAAATTTAAATAAAGAGCTAAAACTTAAAACAATAGTGAACAGTTCAGAAATGTTTAAAATAGTACTGTCATGTTTATACTGTCCATAAAAATATTTTTCTCTGCTTAACTAAAAATACTTCAACTAAGCAACTTGTAAATATTAATGAAATGATGAAAAGTACATTTCAAAAATATTTTAGAATATTATTACCTGCTTAAGTATTTTTGAGGAAGAAGGTAAAATCGATATAGTAGGCACACTCAAATACGTTTATTTTATTCATTAAATTATACACACCAAATTAAAGATAAAAATGCTAGGCATAAAGTAATATGAGGAATAAGGCTAATCAAATGTCACATTATTTAACGTTACAGCTTGAATGTAACGTTACTAGTAACGTTTCTGTACCAACTCTACAATTTGAACGTTAATAGTAACGTTTCTCTAACTACTCCACAATTTGAACGTTACTACTAATTATCTATCGTTAATTTACATTATGCATTGCTAGAAGATGGTCTAATCATGGTCCTCATTAGTAACGTCACGTGAATTGTTGTCAGTTATAACTGAATGAGACTTCACTAAAAGTAGTTGCACTGGTCTCGGGCATGCTAGAATCCAGCGAATGAGATGGTAAATGGTTACATTGCCTATTTAGGCTTGACACTCCTAGATCAAATAAAAGCTGTTTAATTCTTTGCTTTGCTATTGCCAAATCGTGCAAATCAGGGCATTTAATTAAATGGAAAGAGGCAGGGCCGCGATGGCCTAGTGATAAGGTCTCGGCCTCAGGGTCAGAGGATTCCAGGCTCGAAACCCGATTCCACTGCAGATCGCCCTGTATGTGGGCCTGCCGCACGCCAAATCCCACTCACGGGCGCCAAACGGCCTCCCGTTAGTGCGGCGCGGACGCCTGGAGATGGGGCGCCAGCTCAGGTGTTGTCCTCGTCATCTGACCGTGGTTCAAAATGGCGCGGTCAGACACAAAATAGTTCCCGCGTTGATTAGAAACAAGTAATATACATAAAAAATTTTTAAGTCAATTCCTACTTTAATAATTAATAGTTTATTAATTTTCGAGATATAATGAAAAACGTACTGCGCATGCGCAAAGATATGGCTAACATATGGGGGTGCTTCGATGATTCCACGGGCCATCCATATACCAAAGCACCAAGTCTGTAATGTTAATAGTTTTCGAGATATAATGAAAAACGTATTGCGCATGCGTCATGCAAAATATGAAATGACAGACAGACAAGAAAGCGAATTGTCATCTAGTTCTGAGCTATGTTTAAAGTTTCATGTCTCCAGCTCATAGGGAAGTTAGTTTAAAATCGACTGCAAAATTTCAACAAGATATATATATATATATAGGGAGAGTGGGAACTAATAGTAGGAATTGAAAAATGGGACGTTAATAAAACTAAAACTAGGCTAAACTAAAGCTCCGCAAACGCATCAAATTCGTCTTCTAACTATTTCTCAAAGCTTTTTCATGACTGAATAGACTTCTTCTGCCATTGAAGGAGTGGGTGGTAATAACTGTCGTTGACGGGTTTTCTTCGATTGTTTGGACCTTGAAGACCAGAGTTCTAAGAAAACTTCTACAGCTCCAGCCTGAAAATGTTGCAAAAGTTGTGCTGACATGAGCTCATTTGCACCCCAAAAGCCAGTCATCGAGTGCATCATATTCCCCATCAGGGACATTCAACTCTGGTGATACAGCAATCAAAACGTTGGTACTTGTCAGTGGAGTCGGAACAATATTGCAATTAAATCGAGTTCCAAAGAAACCTTCCGTTCTTGCTAAACAAATACGCGAGGAATTATGTAGATATTTCAAGAGTGCAGAAGGTTCAGTTTCCTGGCAAACGACTGCTAGTCAGTCATTAGCATGTTTAACAAATATTATGTTTTGGCAAATTTAGATTATTAATTTCAATATTGTAAATTAAAATAAGTTTTAATAGTATGTTTGACGCAATTTTTAGATAATACAACATTGTCTCGAATATTATTTTAGGAAGCTGCTATTGGGCCATTTTTATTATAAATTATTCCATTCAGAATACATTTTAATAGGAAACAATGAGAGCAAAAAGTTGCATAAATTTATAAGGAAACAGTATTGGCGAAAGCTATCCTGCCTAATGAGGCAAGAATGTATTTTTCCTAAATATAAAATAGCAAATAAGCCTACTTTGGCTACTTTGTATAAAATTATGGGAAAAAAGGATGTGTTTACTCCATGTTAAATGTCCACTCGCAATGGAAAACAAAATTTTGGTTGTAAACACGTCAGATTTGATGAAAACACGAGACGTTTACAACAAAATGAGTGTTGTTTTAGAAATGTTTTAAACTTTTGGTGTAAACACGTGTTTATTATTCGGGGGGAAACCCGCTTTTAGTGGGAAAGGAACTATTCATTTCGATCTGATTTTCGGTGGTTTCTTGAGTTTGTGGATTTTTTGTTCTTTCTTTCTTTCTCCTCTTTTCTCTTAATAAAAGATTGAAGGTTCGGAAGGCGAAAAGAATGTATTTCATGGAAGTTGAACTTGCCAGTAGCTCAGAGGGGTTTGAGTGAGGGGTTATTTTAACATTATGGGCAACTCAAATGCAGACCTCACTGTAGGAGATTATCGTAAGCTGCAGAATTTATAGATACAGGGTGTTTCAGAAAAACGTGGCCAAACTTTAAGGGTAGGTCAGGCATTCTGAAACAAGTCATTTTCTCATCAGAACATGGGGTCGGAAATGTAAAGGGGATTCGATTCAGGGGTCTCTTTGCCAGTGAAAGAAAAAGATACACCAGATGAAATGTGCAACAACTGTTTCGCAGACCGAAGCGGCCGTAGCGAGGCTGGCTAGTGTTTGCCAGAAAGATACCGGCCTGAATGATCGAGACGGGTTTAACCTTGAAGCAGCGACTCAGAAGGTTTGCTGAGAGTGCGTCTCTTTCGCTATGTAAATAGTTCATCATTTTGTATGTTTTCATTGTACCGCGTCCCTTAGAAGAAATCTAAATAAAAACTGGTACTTAAAAATTCTGTAGTCTTTATGCTGTCTCCATCACTCACATAAAAGAAATCCCACGGTAGGATATCACATTGCCCTTCTCATATCTACCATGCCGCATACGAATTTCAATGTTGTTGTTCATGCAACTGGGTTGTTGTGCAGTAGAACCCCGGAAATCCAAACCCCAGGAATCCGAACATCTTTTTTTAAATTTTCTGAAAATGTTTTACTGAAAAATGAAGAGAAATTAACGATTACGAATTAGAAACAAAGTTAATGTTTTGATGATGAAGAGTTTTATTTTGAAGCTAATGAGTTTGGGCCTCAGCCGGGATGGGTCATTTGCGCCTTCCGTACTCTGACGAAAAAGCTTCTAATATGGGTTGCGATCAAATGAAACTTTCAGTTCACCAAACTTCAGGAAAAACAGATATTACTGCCTATTCCTCAACAACTGATGTCGAAACTATTCCAAGAAGGATTTATTTTTCCAATTAAATATAAAACAAAATTGTAACCTCCGAAAAAGGTGAATACTGATCCAGGCAAACACAAATTGTATCTTTAAATAAATTAATTAATGAATAAATAAAAGAAGATAAAATTTTTCAAATAAAATACTTTTTTCTTTTGATGATTCTAAAATTAACTTTATCAGAAATAGTGAATTATTAGGAATATAATACGTACTTTGAACAGTAAAACCCCGGTAATCCGAAATTCCGGATAAATCCGAACACCATTTTTTAATTTACTGAAAAATGAAGGAAAAATAAGAATTACGAATGGGAAACAAAGCTAATGTTTATCCCTAACTTAAAAGAAGTATTCGAAGTGGTCTTTAAGAATGAATACGGCATCTTAATGAGTAGAAACAAACCCAGATATCTTCTTTTTTCCCTCAACTGTACCGTGCGAATCGCCGCATGGTCTTTCCGCACGCCTTCGCAGAGCACCCAGAGTCAATACTCCACTGCATTTGGCATATCGAAGGTATTTCACCGAATTTCCCTGATAATCCGAATTCCCCGGAATCCGAACAGAGTTCAGCCCCAATTAGTTCGGATTCCTAGAGTTCTACTGTATCTATATATTAATACGTGAAGAGAAAACTTTGTACCCCTTTTTAAACAAATTGCACTCACGGAGGAGTGTGAGATTTGGCATAGTTAAAGTTCATATGGAGAAGGAGAGCAGAAAGATAAAATTTATGTAATGCTGATAGAACTTATAGGTAATTTTCACCATTTTGTGGCTGTGCGCCGGTTTTTCGAAGTTTGCTGATCGTTGGACACGTATGGCTATAGCATTGCACTACATCGATGTTGTCGTAGGCTACACTCGCAGGTCCCTGATTGTTCCTAGGTGTGGCCTACCTTGAGGAGCATATGCAGAGTGGTAATTCTGTAATTGGTTTAATCCCCTTGCAGTGAAATCCACTCCAAGAGGGAGTTTATTTATATTATTTATATAAAAAAACTCTTCGGAGTGAAATGCAAAATGAAGATGATTTAAATCTGTCAATGGCAAACACATATTAGTCTGTGGTCAAACAGTCCCACAGAGTTCAGATTGTCTCTAAGGAATTTATGTATAGTATGTATCACTAACACATTAAATTAAATAAAATAAAACATTCATTGTTTAGGTTCATACTGAATGTCAAACATATAAAAGTCTGAGGTCAACAGTCGGACAACATTTATTTTTTTTAACCGCCCTGTTTATTTTGTTTAAAAAAAATAACCTCAATAACGTTCAAACTTAAAAATTTTTATGAATTACGGTCGAATTTCGACCGCTGGGCGACCTCTAGTTATGATAAATTTGCATTCCACTCAGTCTGTGTTGTACATTTCATCTGGTGTATCCTTTTCTTTCTCTTAATTCAGTGACAAAGAGTCCCCCGAATCGAATCCTCTCTGCATTTCCGACCCCATATTCTGCTGAGAAAATGACCTCTTTCTGTATGCCTGGCCTACACTTAGAGTTTGGCCAGGTTTTTTTGAAACACCCTGTATCTATAGATTCTGCAGCCAACGATAATCTCGTGAAGTGAGGGCTGAATTTCGGTTGCATTGCCTGCCTGCATTCTGTGAAGCATATCACAGTGGAAGGAATTGGATGTGCCCCCAGGGCTTCAGTCTCCTGAAATTGTACTTTTCTTCACTGAAATAGACACCATTCTGCTCCGAAGAATCTATTCTCTACCAAGCTGATTGAAAGGCTAAGGCTGCTCCTGAAAAGAAAGACTGCTCCGAAGAATCTATTCTCTACCAAGCTCATTAAAAGGCTAAGGCTGCTTTTGAAAAGAAAGACTGCTCCGAAGAATCGCACATTGAGCTTAAGCTGATTAGAACAGATGTTCCCGACCTGCGGGAGCCCATTTAGGAGTACGCGGAAGTGATCTTGGCAATGGCTAAAAATACAAGACATTATAATATTCAAGAATTTCGTTTTCTCGGAAGTTTCAATTTCATGCTTTTCGTACACGAAGGGAAAATACTGCAAGCAGTAAAATCTCGCATCACATTGAAAATTTTAAGAATCTAAAACCTTATTCAGGAATTAAGAAAAGGGAAAAAGGAGAATATCTAGTAATTCAGTAGCAGTTAGCTCTCATCATTATGCGAAACCATTACAATGCTGGTTACATTTGTTTTTGAACTAATACCATTGTAAAAGCGAAATAAAATGTAAAATCGAAAATGAGTCCATCAAATCTTATGAATTCGAGCCATTTGACTCTTAAGCTTACCTAAGCCCTTAACTTTATTGATAAAAGATTTCTTTGCATACAGGGATGTGTTGGGGGGTTGTGGATATGGCAGTAGGGGGGAGAAAATTGAAGTCTAAACAAAGGGGTACGCACATGAAGAAAGGTTGGGAACCACTGGACTAGAAGGTCAAGAAAACAAGTTTTCCAAAGAAAATACCATCTCATTCAAGTTAAACACCCTTTTATTATTTCTCTTCCAGCGGGGAGGAACGCAGAAATTAAATTAACTGCTTCGAGAAGAGACAATGATAGGTTTAGTTCATACGAAACAAGCGTGTGGGAAATGCTTCTGAGAAATGGCGACCGCTTGAAGAATCGCGACTCGATAGAGATTCCCTATCTGACCTTGAGAGCTGCGATTATGTCGTTAGCGACGACAATGGCAGCATCCGAAGCACCAGAATTGATCTCGATTTTCCTCGTGCCGCTTCTTGCAAATAAGTCACGTAATTGCCGATATTCCTGTACACAGCTGGCCGAATAAAACGCCCGGGCAGACGCATTGGTCCCCCCTTTTAAGTTCTTGTGCTCGCCGAAGACTCTCTAGTGGTTCGACCGAAGGAGTTTTTACCTTTCCAACATGAATCTGAACCGGGTGCGCCACAAAAATGCCTTGTCCAAGAAGTCGTTGTAAGTGTTCCTTTCATCCTATGTTCCGTTTATGAATTACGGGGTGCTGCGCTCCAAAGATGGAGATGGCCGCATAAACTTTGGGCGCGATAAGCTGCGTGTAACTCTTCCGGCATTCACCTTTAGCGGCGGTGTTAACGGGCGCTGCGACGAATACGTTAACGCCCTACCTCTGACAACATAGAAATCGCACGTATCGTTTCGCTTTGTTGTAAAAGTGTGAGAATTTATTTGTAAATGTTGCATATAAATAGCGATTCGCTTTGTTGTTAAAGTGTGAAGACTTATTTGCAAGCGTTGCTTTTAAACAGCAATTGAAAATTATGCGCAATTTTATAAGGGAAAATTCGATATCGCAATGCAGTGCTCTCATGGAGAATGTATCGTCAAAGTTTTCAGTCATTCTACTTTACTTATTTTTAAGTGGGCGCAGTTATGCGGGTCGGGAACCAAACACCACTTTATGGATTTCGATCTCTCGCATTTGTGAGGCTTTGCAAACGGAGATTGACTGACTAAACGCAATCGTCACTTTGGGCGAAACAGCGCATCCTGCAGGAATATTCAAAGGATGCCCTCCTGTTAATGTATTCGGCAGGGCGATGAGTATGTTGGACGCCGTACAAATCGCATCTCAATTCCGTACGTCAGAGGTAAACTATCGAAAGTAACAATTTTATGCAGAACCAAAAGAAGTTCCAGAGCATTGCGCAATTGCAATGAGCGATTTATTTTTGTGAGGGTGGCTATCTTTTGTTCTTTTCGACCGTCAGCTACCGCACTTTCACCATCGGAAGATGCGGTCGGGATGATACAAATACGTCAAAAACATCAAAATCAGCAAAATTGGACTTTCGATAGTTTAAGTCTGAGATACCGAATAATTGCACGCAGCTTGGTGGTTGACGCTATTGCAGCATTGCGCGTAAATAGCATTTCGCTTTGTTGTAAAATTATGAGGACTTATTTGCAAAAGTTGCATGTAAATGGAAACTGAAAATTAATCGCAATTTTATGAGGAAAAACGGTTCCGAAGTGGTTGGATTCTGAAATATAGTGTTCTCGTGGGAAACGTGCTGTCAATGTTTTCAGTAACTCTGCTTTGTTTACTTTCAATTAGAAGCAGGTATAGAATCGGGATCTAACCATCATTTTATGGATTTCGGGTTCACTATTGAAAACTGCACTAGAATGTGGGGAGATTGCTATACAAAATTGAACTCGCTTCAATCCGTTGCACAACAGAACACTGACAGTGAAGTCGCGAATTTTGGAAAAATGCAGCATTGGGGTATTTAGTGCGTTTTGCGAAAACATCTGTATCTTAAAATAATGTACATTTTGGAGTTCTTTCCAGATCGCACATCTACGTCCAGTTACTCTTGATTTGTGAAATTTTGTTATTTATTTGTATAAAGTATGCATAACTACTGACAAGAATTGAAATTTCGTTATTTATTTGTGTTTGGGAACAAAGTATGCATAACTACCGACTAGAATTATTTGCTATTTTTATTTGTATAAAATATGCATAACTACTGACTAGAATTATTTGCAATTTTTATTTGTATAAAGTATGCATAACTGCTGACTAGAATTGAAATTTCGTTATTTATTTGTGTTTGGGAACAAACTATCCATGACTACAATTGGATGAATCTGTTTATTAATGATTTATAACTATTAGAAACTATTTTTATCTGATGGTCATATCCTGTGGTTGATTCGCTTTTAAAATATTTCAACTTTGAATTTTCTAAAAAAAAAACCATTGCAGCAATTGGTAACTCGCTATGGAAATGCACCTCGAAAGTGATTTATGTGGAAAAAGTACTGAAAAATAATAATCAGTTAAATATTTTTTAATTTTTTCTAGAGAGATATATGATTCAGAATTAGTTAAAATTTTAATTATGACTAGAAATAATACCTAAATTTCGAAACTTGTAATTGATTTTGAGGTTGTTCGTATGGTTTGTCGATGAGCCTTTGAAACATGAATTATTAAAGAATGATTTGCGTTTCAATCAAAGTCCTTGAATGTCATTCCCTCGAGTCATGTAGGCAGTTGTGTGCAATAAGACGACCCTTTTAGACAACTGTTTGCATTATTTTACTCTTTGAGGTGGCATCAATGACTGATGCAGAAGATCAAACTCGAAAACACAATGCTGCCCTCTTTTAAGGAGTCTGTATGGGTTCTCCTGCATGTTAACTAGGATCTTTCAAAGCAATATGAAGAAACATACGACTTTAAAAAATAAAATAGATCTTCTAACGTTCTTATTAGTATACAAACACCATCAGGTACATTAAATGTGAATAATACACGGATGTTTTTCGATGCTTTAGTTTATAATATGAAACAAAATATTCTGGCTGAAAATAGTGTTTCAAAAATGTTAATTTAAGAGGAAGATATCAGCATTCAATTTAAATGAACTTTTAAAGGTATAACATTTGAACTTTTTCATACTTAAAGTACTTGCAACTTCTACTCCATGCTTGAAATAATTAGCAGCAGGGGTTTAGTGGAGCCGGAACGCCGTCCCGGCACTGCTTTATTTTGCGACTCCATCGTTGATTAGAAACTTGCAAAAGAGCGTTTGTAATCAGTTTGAACCCATTTTGTTCTGAAGGAAAAGAAAGGAACTTTTCTGATATTCTTATAGACTCTGTAAAAACGTAACTGCGTAATAAACTGGAATAGACTAATATTTTAGCTGAAGATTTCTCTTAGAGAAATTCTTCCTCCCTTTAATAAGATTCTCTTCTTTTTGGTATATTTGAGGCAAAGCTGAAATATTCAGGAAAAGCAAAAGTTTTAGGAAAAAATTCCGAATGCATTTTTGAGTTTTTGCAATAAATTGCATTATAAATTAATCTTTTATACTATTTTAAGCATAGAATTTATTTCTGCAACCAATACAGAAGTCTCCAACCGTCAGTCTGATCGGTGTTTTTACTAAGCTGCATCTAAGAAATTGAAGTGCTTGCAGAAATATGCGCACCATTTAAGATTAGTACTTCGCTAAAGTTAGCTTGGAATTCAAGGACGCAGACAATTATCAGAAATATTGATTTGAAGGGTAACGTCTGAAAAAAACTATTTAGGGCAGAATTTCAATCGCATTCAAAAGAAACCCTAGTAAAATACTGGTGTTGTGTATATTTGTCTATTAGTTATTTCCAAACAAACAATATTTTATTATTTGCTTTTAATTTTGCTGCAATTGTTATCGTTTGTTTTTGTTACCACATTTTTTTATGCATTTTTAAAATTCTGCAAACAATCTTGCTATTTAAGTAACTATCCTTAAGTAACTTGCTGTTAAGGTATCCGACTGGTTTAAAATCGTCGTTTTTGATGAAATTATCAAAACAATTTTATGACTTAATTTTGTAGCCTGTTTAATCAGCTTTCTAAAACTGTCTCACGTTTTAATCTACGTGAATTACAAATGGAGTGACAGCTGTTTTATTACCGAACTGTAAGCATTATTTTATGTTGCATCAAAACTTTAAATGTGTTTTCTGAGACATGATATTTTTGAGGAAAACTGTCGACCGTAACAATGATTTCTTAAAAAGTTATACAAGTATTGATATGAAATTTTCTGAGATTGTTTTCTGTAATATGCCTTTCCTCTAAAAACTAAGGTCAATTTTAAAATCAAGTATTATTTTTAAGTGCTTAGATATAAGCAAAAAGCATTTTTTATGAAAAATTACGAGTTTAATAACTATGTTCAGCTATATCTCAAAACTATTTTGAAGTACAAGAAATATTTTAGAGCATAACACAGATAACTGTCATAAAAAAGTACTCCTACAAGGATTTATGTGTATTTAGAACATGATTTTGTCTATGGCTGTTAGCGTAAGGCAAATATTTTAGTCATTTTTCTTCAAATCTCTTAGTTTTTTAAAAAAACATTATTTTGAAAGAATAATTTTACAATATTTTCATAGTTTTAAAACATATGCAGTCGAAAAATAACATTAAAAAATATATATAAGTTATTTTTCAAAAAATATGTCTCCGAACACAGTCGGATACCTTAAGCGCTAAATAAATAAAACATGACAAAAAAGTGGGTATGTAATGGTTTATTTCACTCTGATAAAAAAAATCAATGAAGTTTAAGCAATCTAATAAAATAGAATAATAAAAAGCTGCCAGGCTAATCCTTTTTAGTCCAGTCATATTTTAAAGTTGATTTTACTTTCTTAATATATTACAACATTTTCTCCTTTAACTTGACTATAAAATTAGACGCAAGTCATTTTAAAATTATAATGACTCGGAGTTTAGGGAAAAAACGGGAGAAATAGTAATACGGGATTGAGCAGTGAAATACAGTGACAGCCCCGTATATCCGGGACGTATGGCAACCCTAGTTATCAGGAATAGCGAAATGGCGTTATGAAAAGACGTAAAATCACAAAACGAGTTGTCTGTTGTTACCATTTAAAAAATGAAGTAATAATAATGTTTCGATTCCTATTTTTTAGATAATATCGCATTAATTTTACATTTCAGATTACTTGCAGGAAAAAATTACACGTTTTTTTAATTAAATTAAATTAAATTTTCATGAGCAGCTAAACTGATTCATCCAATGAAAAATGAAAATTATATCATGAATTCCTCATCATGTATGTGTTGTAATAGTAAGCGATTTAATAATGTAATGAGTATCTAAGTAAATTGTTACAGGCTGATCGTTTTAAAATAATCTATATTTAAAAAACCGAAAAAAACTTCAATTTTTAGAGCAACGCAGGTTTATTTCGAAAACACAATATAAAAATGAGCAAAGCTAAAGTCGACATTTCTTCCTGACAATGGACATTCTCTGCTACTATCGTTCCCACTTCGAAGGATATTTCGCCAGCAGTGGTTGATTTCAAGCTAACCCAAAGTGAATGTCAGCATTCTTCTTTCTTTTCATATCTGTAAATAATTGCTCACTTTTCCGTGCGCGGAAATAATTTCTTACGGCTTAATTATTAAACTCGGTTGACAAATGCTTGTTACATTCAGGCATCCCACCTTTGATGACGCTTGTCTTTAAAGCCGAACAGCATTGGATCTTGATGACCTCTATGGATGTAACGCGACAAGAAATCGGTCACTGGCAAATTTCGTGGTTCGTCATTAACATTTAACCCTTTGAACGGCAAAAATAATTCAGCTGAAGGCTTTGAAAACGGCCTCTCTGTAGCTAAATGGTGAACGCAAATGTTTCGGAGCCGGTTATTGGGTAATAAACAGAGAGCAACTTTCTACGCCGGAGCCGGTTTTAGAGTGATAATCGAAGAACGACTTTCTGCGACGTAACCGGTTTTAGAATAGTCATCAGAGAGCGACTTTCTACGTTCCAGCCGGTTGAAGGGTTAATGATGTCTAATTAGGAATTTTAAAATTTAAGCTATGAAATTTCTATAAAAATTTTGTAGTGTTCTGTTATGTTTGCTGGGCCGCAAAGATGCTCGTTATAGGCCGCGACTTTGGCACCCCTGCTCTCAACCCAAAGAGGGGCGGCAAAAGATGCTGAATTAATGAGAGCTTAATAACTAACTAAATAGTTACTCCTATGCCTGTCGTAAAATATCTGTTAACACGTTAAGCGCCACGACTCACGTCTGACATTCGGACCATCTCAGAATTAGATGACCCTTTCTCTGCTATCTCTTAAATCCCGAGGCGTCTTTTTCCTTCTAGCTCCTTTAAAACCGGGACTTTTTGGAAGGAAGCGGCATGAATTGGACTTTCCCAACCCGGGTGGTTATTTACCTCCCTGCTACAACCTTCCCTTAAGGAGCACGGGTAATTGGACCCCCTACCGCGCTTATCTCCTAAGGAATCTCAGAACCTCCCCTCCTCCAAAAGAAATGCTGAGAAATATCTGGCAGTAAACTGCAGTATCAATGAGTCCGTGCGCGTCATCATGCGCCGTCAGCCGCACGAAGAAATCTGCGGAGAACATTCTGGCAGGTAGTAAAACCGCAGTATCAAATGAACCAGGCAAGGTTATCTATGCGCTGCCGGTGTGAAGAATGCGGCGGAGAACATTCTGGCAGGCGCAAAA
>BGPR01005144.1:62199-82575 GCA_013235015.1 Araneus ventricosus
CCGCAGTATCAAATGAAACTGTGCGCGTCATCATGCGCTGCCGCACGAGAAGAAATACGCGGAGAACAATCTGTCAGATCTAAAACCGCAGTATCAAATGAAACTCTGTGCGCGTCATCATGCGCTGCCGCACGTGAAGAAATGCGCGGAGAACATTCTGGCAGGTGCAAAACCGCAGTATCAAATGAAACTGTGCGCGTCATCATGCGCCTCCGCGCGTGAAGAAATTCGCGGAGAACATTCTGGCAGGTGCAAAACCACAAGAAGACTTCTTTTGTGAACTGCAAATCAAACAAGTCAAACTCTCTGCCTAGGCGACGGACGTAACAAAAGTCTCAACTGAAATATCTTGCTCTAAGCTCTGTTTTCAAAAGATTTCTAACCCTACAAAAGTTTTTAGAAAACAAGTAGGACCGTATCTTATCAAAACCACGCTGAAACAAATGTAAACTTTAAAACTCAGTTTCCAGATATTTTGTGGAGTTCTAACTTTTGGAAGATATCTTCGGCTTTTTTCCCTTTGTGAATATAGAATAGGCACTTAATCATAATTGTTAGGAAATTCTGCATTTTAAGCTACGAAGCTTGCATCTTTTCTAAATTGTCTCTCGTACCTTTACTCTAAGATTCGAAGCATTCTTTCTTGAAGATTTTCACGTCATTTCTTTGAGCTAGTCACTTCACTTGACATCCATACTAGCAGCTATTTAATCGGAATCGTATGACGTTGTCTATTCGATTACCACAGCTGATATGTAGATCTACTGATTATTAGCAGAGTATATATGCTTGTCTCTACTATGTCATTTTGGTATGGTCTGTAGGTCCTCTAAGCATTCTCACCTCGGAGAGATCTCAGTGCTATGTAAGCTGCTACTGGTACTGTACCTATAAGATGTAGGACAAGTATCAACCCTGTTAAATGGAAATGTGGTGATCTGTAAATATGTTCTTAAATGTGGTCGTCCAAATAAATGTCTTTTAACTTGTATGTTTCGTCATTCCTGAAATAATAAGAAACGCTCTATCTCGTAGAAATTCCACTGCAAAAGCCAGGACGCTTTTAGCTTATTATCCAGCAGCTCTTCATAACTAGTGTTACTCAAGCTGCCTGTCTCTACTACAAGGATTATAGTTTTTATGAATCTAAATAAGAATGAGACTAACAAGTGATATTGGCAAACTCGCTTCATGTGCCTAACAATAATGAAGGTATTAAGTGGTTTGTCTTCTCAACTATCTACTTAGATGACACCTTCTATTTTGGAAATGCGTTGTCATTTTGTTTGAATTGTGAACCTAAAGGACAGTTGAAATGTTTATGGATTCCACGTAATTTTTTTATCGAATTATAACGTCTGTGAATCACATTATTTCAGTTTATAAGTTTAAAATTATGGGTATTCGATGCCCGGAAAATTTTCGGGCATACTACTTAAGGGGTTCAATATCTCTTTCGATTTCTATTTGAAAGGAACGTTCAACGAAGTGGGACGTCTCATGAATACTTGCCGACCGTCTTCGGTAGTCTTCAGAAATTAACGTATGGCATTATTTCCAAGTTAAGGAGAATTCGTTGGTACGAGGAATAATTTACACGCATGCAAGTACAGAAAGTCTCCTTTAACATTTAGAATTCCTGACCCGCGAAGTTGACAATTTTCAAATTAGAAGTTTGATCACTGAGAACATCTTTAAAATAAGGGAAATGTCTTTAAAAAAAAATTGAAAAAAAGGAAAGGAAAAATGAGAAAGAAAATTCGCAATGGAAAGTTGCCGTGTAACAGAAAGAAAACATGAGTAGCCACAAGAGTCAACCAGCGGGAGTGTTCTCCCCTAAACTTTCTCGTATACTTCCCCCAAAAGGTGCCGTTTCCCCTTCCCCCGCGTGGCTAAAAAAATTCGAACCTACTGTTATCCAGAATCCAATGACTATCAGAAGGTTTTTCATTATAGTGATTGAAAAATATCTGGGTAAAGAATTCAAAGAGATGCGTACCGATTAAAACGCATCTATCGCACACTGCTAGGTTTCACTCTTGCCGCCTCAAGGACAAACTGACGTAATCGCTCCTTTCGCGAGCACAGACGATTGCTTCCGTACGCATGCGCGTGGAGACAGCGGATTGGTTTCAATGGTATATTATACAGGCCGACATACAATCAATCCTTTGACGGATTTGGCCCAAAATTTTATACGGGCCTACATCCATGACGATAAAACTGTGTACCAAATTTTATCCATCTAGCTATTCAAGTTTTTGAGTTATAGTGTTCACATGACTTCGGACATACAGACAGACAGACTTCCCGTTGACGGATTTTGTCCAAAATTTGATAGAAACCTACAAATTATGTTTAAATACCACATACCAAATTTCATCCCCGTAGCTCTCATAGTTTTCGAGTTATCGTGTTCACAGACATACAGACAGACATAATTCCAAAATTGTGTTTTTCGGACTCGGGGAGGTCTAAAACGTGGAGATTCGTCAACATCTCGAGTTCGAATGTTTTGACGATTGCAATACTTTCTCTTAAAAAAAGGCTTGAACCGTTTTCTAGAAAAATCTACATTCCTATGCGAATCGAAAGATTTTCGTTCAAAATGGATGCAGAAACAATTCATCCAACAATCGAAAGATAACTCGACAGTGATTTCTTTTGCTTCGGGGTGCTTCACTGTTGCCCTTCCTTGTCCACTTTCCTCGAGGAAGTCACGCAGTTTGCGACGCAAACGTTGGCATATACTGAGTCATTCGAAGATTCGCTTCCCGCAGGTAAAGGAATTCTAGGATTTGGATACTTCTAGAGAGTCTTGCGGACAGAATGCGTGCTTTCCCTTTCATACCAGCGCTATAAAACGGAGGTACTGCGTTATTCATTTTCAAACATGCAAACTCTCTTATTGCATTTATGCTTCAGTTTCCCTTTAACACGTTGAGGACGGCGCACATTTTGCTATGTCGCGCCGCCGGACGGCAGTAAAAATCGTATTATGTCTTATATGGCGGCTTATATTTCTTGAGAAGTATTCCGGAACTGCGAGAAAGTCGCGGAAACGATGCCGTGAATGTTATAAATCCTTATCTGCTCGACGAGGTAGAAATATTGCTGCAAGTAAATGGAAAGGGTTACAGCGTTTTGCCGATTTTGCGAAGGTGAACCACCACTATGTCTAAAATGTTTTAAAAAACCCACAGAAACAAATAAATATGTAAATACATTAAGTCTATTATAGTCTACCTGTAAAAATAAGCTTTTCAATTTTTCAGTAAAAAGGTTATTTTTAACCACATGAAGTTTTTTTCATCTAACAAAACTGTGTTATAAGACTAGCTAATATAAGCCACCAGTGGTACACGCCGCCAGATGAACCATTCGTGTGTGAGCCACCAGTGGTACACGCCGCCAGATAAACTATTCGCATGTAAGCCACCGGTGGTACACGCCGTCCTCAACGTGTTAAACACTGTTCTAACTGCAACAGAAGTGTGAAGTTACTATGCCTTATTTTAATGTCCCATTTTGAGAGTTAAGTAGGAAAAGGTGATAATTTTGAACCGTGGTTAGGCGGCCAGGGCAAACCGGGCAACTGCCCATGGCAATAAACTACGGGGTGGCGCCAAAGCGGGAGTGTGAAAGGGAAGAAAAAAGTTTAATAGACTTGAGAAATAAAGTCATGCATTTTAAAAATAAATTTATTGAATACATTATTTTAGTTTCAATAAAACCGCTATATAATCTTAAATGAATCTGAAGTTTTAAAATTCTCACCATAGTATTATTAAGTCATATTTGCAGGTGAAACATGCGTATTTCTAAATAAAAGTTTGTTTGACATTTGAAATACATACATTATAGAATTTCAAAAAATACTTTCCCTGTGGGCAGGAGGCGTCATATTGTTGCCTTGCCTGATTGGTAAAGTTAGCTCGGGCCGCCTCTGTGGTTAGATGCCGAGCTGATACCCCACTATTTCCATACCACACCGTCGTAAGGTGTTTCACCTCCGATGTGACACATTTAAAGAGAGGAATGCCGTATTTCTTCGGTAAAATCGGGTCTCAGAGCCCTCTCCTAATCCGGAAACCGTGGTTGTGCTGCAACTTATTGGTAATTAAAGTTAGCTCCAGGCCATTCCTAATTGGTTGACCCCCTCTCCGGCGAGAGAAAAAGCCAC
Organism: Araneus ventricosus; assembly: GCA_013235015.1. Lineage (NCBI taxonomy): Eukaryota > Metazoa > Arthropoda > Arachnida > Araneae > Araneidae > Araneus > Araneus ventricosus. The sequence continues at coordinate 66,383 of BGPR01005144.1, forward strand.
CCACATTATTTGCAATTAAACATTTAAATAACATATAAATTAATTATTGGATTAAATTGCAATTAAAATCATTTACCTATTTTGGGGGTCTATTCTGATACCCCCGGTTGGGTTGGAAGTTGGGTTGAGTTCCGTAAGTTAACAACGGAACCCAACCGGGGGTACCAGAATAGACCCCTTGGTGTCTTCATATTATTAATATACGAATTATAGGTATTTTTCCCTTAACGGAACTCCAATCGCCACCAGGCTGAAATGTTGGCTAGAAAATACCAAATTATAAATTAACACCTTGCTTGCTCAACTACTTAATTAGATGGCACTTTTTGTTTTGGGCACGTCTTGTTGTAATAATTCAGCAAAGAGATCATTCCATACTTGATACGTTTATGCATTCCACACTATTTTTGTATCGAGTGATAACCTCAAAGAATGGCTCGCCTTTAGCTTATAATATAAAATAAACGATTATTCGACGTAAGTGTGGGACAAGAGAGAGAGAGCTAAAGTGTTAAGCTCCATGTCAGTTATTGGTGACTGACAGAATACTTTTCGTTCAGGTCGCGTCAGTCACTGTTGACTGACAGTATACCTCTTTGCAGGCAATATTGGTCATCGTTGACTGGCGATATCCAATTTAAACAATTATATTCTCCTGTTAATAAATTTTAAAAAATTTGGCGACCATAAAGGAATGTACCTAAACAGCACTTGTTACCAAAAAACATTTTTAATGAGTATTATAAAAAAAAAAAAACATGGTATACACAAAAATGTTTTTTCCCCTGTTCGATTTCGCCAGCATGTCGATGAAATCGATATCGCGGGCTAAACGGAGAAGATGTGAAAATATAATTCTCTTTCACTCATTCTGAATTTAGAAGTGGCGATTTTTGGAAATCGTTCCTTCAGAGATGGTGGTCTCTGATGACCTTTCGTGCTAATTAGAAAGACAGCTATTGTACGACTGATGAAAAACAAATGCTCTGCCATTGCTCTTGCAGTTTTGGAGCCGAGTTCAGTTTTGTCTGAAAGATTAACCCTTTGCCCTCCAAAAACTAATTAGATGCGTATTGTACTTTGCATGCCACATTTTCAGATTAAATTCCTTAAAAAGACTACGCAATTACTTTGGTTAGTGACCAAAACAAGTAGTAACTGTCTCTGTAAAATCCAGTCTAAATTGTTTGAATAAAAATTGCATCCCATGCAGTGGCGAATCTAGGAGTCCGGTCTGGGGGGAGGGGCTGAGGTCATAAAAACTTTGTATCGTCGTGATGAATGTGAAACTTCAAGGCTAAAGTAAACCAAAACTCTTTAACTTTACAGACTTTACTCACCTGACAATAAGAATCGTAAAGAACAATACAATGCTTTCGATAATTTAATAAAAATTACGATGAAATAACTAGCCAAAAAATGTCTTCGACCGCGTCAATGCTACAAGTACAAGTGGAATAACTACAAAAGTAGCCAAATTTTCGAGCCTTTCAATCTAGAAAGCAATGTTGAGAAGTTTTTATTATTTTTTTAAAGAGAGAACTTAAGAAAAAACATTTGTAATGATGTTAAATTAAATCAAGAATTCTGGCTTGGCTCTGGAGGGGGCTGTAGCCCGATAGCCTCCCCCCCTGGATTCGCCACTGATCCTATGTGTTTTGAAGGTAAAGCGGGCACGCAACTCATGTCGCCTTAGCGGAAACAACGGAGTGCTGAGGGTTAATATTCACCAAAAGCTGTAAGCAATATATTTCATTATCTACGGTGCTCGCTATCGACTTGTAGAGGGAGGGGGGGGGGAACTCTCTGCGCTCACACCAACAGTGAACTTGATATTCTTTTCTTGCTTTTTGCACCACTTTAACCACGTTTGCACCGATTAGGATTAGTTTTCTAATTATTAAAAGGAATCATAAAGTGGATTGGAATCATACTCTCTAAAACTCGACAGACCGACTGACAACAGCTGACTTCGGTTCTGCTGATTGCTTTCAACATGGAATGATTCTCAGCAGTGCTGTTTCGATGATTAGACGAACTAAATTTCAAAGCAATAAGTAACAAAGCTAAGCAATTTCCAAAACCAAAATTCAAATGAAATATTACGCAAAAAATGCCATTCTTTAGGAGAAATAAATTAAGATTTTTCACTTTTGCAAGTATAGAGAAGTATCCAAACAAGCTTTTATAATCACCAGTAGTCCTCATAAATTCGAAGTAGAATAATGCAAAGCAAATAAATAAGTAATTAAAAGGATACTAAAGACATCAATTGTTGGTTCAAAAAGAATGAAGACTAAGGCAACTGCCAGGAAAGAAAGAAAAAAGAAATGATACTGTGCATAAAATTTCATACTTGTGTTCATCTATTGTGTGCTGATGTAAATTTTAGAATCAAAAGATACCTTTGCTTTAATTGTGCTTGAAGGAAGTGCGATTCAATTTGGGAAATGGGTTTCTTTAATTGCACCGATAAATCAATTTTTATGCTTTTTTTCTACTCTAAAGTGCATTTCTTGAAAAGTCCATACATTAAAAATCTACGACTAAAGACGAACTACAGAAAAAGATCTACGACTTTTTTTGTTAAGATTCCTTCTCTGTCACTGTACATTAAAAACCGTTTAGGTGGCCACAATTCAGCAACCTTCCCCTGCATTTCCCACTATGTGGCATTATTGGAGAACCTCAAAACATCAAACGTCGCTAAGAATATATGAAGAAATTCGAAAATATTTTTACCCCAAATGAACATCGTCCTTCTTGAAAACAGCAGCATATCTAATGCGACCACTCGTTCTCTTTTTGAACGGGACCGTCCGTTTTATAGGCAGCCTGCCCCGTTGTCGCCAGGCGCAGTTTCGGGAGGCCAAAATGTCCCGTTTTGAGGGAAAAGAGAATACACAGTTACAATTTCAGACAAAGGCGCGAAAAAAATGAAGAGATGCAATGGCAGCGCCTAGATGACGAGGCATGGTCAATACTACATCAAATGTCGAAAATTTTTAGATAGCCTGTCCCGTTGTCGCCAGGCGCAGTTTCGAAAGGCCGAAATGTCTCGTTTTGAAAAAAAGACAATACACAATTACAATTTCAGTCAAAGACGCGAAAAAGTGAAGAGATTTAATGCTAGCGCCTAGATGACGGGGCACGCGCACTACATCTCACATGTATACGAATCTGTACGAAGTGCGCTAATTGAAAGTGGCAGAATAGAAGACCGGGAATGTTGCAGTCGTTGGGTGGAATTGTTAACTTTCACACCAATAATCTGAATCATGCGAACTTTCGTCTAATCATTGAATATGTTTTGTGTCTTCCCGGCACTAATGCGCCCGTCGAAAGGGTCTCTTTTTCTCGCGAACAAATTGTGGACGATCGAAAGAACACAAGTGCAAGTCGCAGTCCTTAGAGCAACGTTAATCACCGGAGGAAATTTGAAGAAATACTGCCAAGAATTCCGTTCTTATTGGAAATCAACACCGAATATGCTGAAGCAAAAATGTGTTCTTCAGAAAAATCCAAGATCACATGAATTATTTGTTTTCACGCGTTTATTCCTTTTCATTAATAAATAACATCTGAAGAAATATGAGTTTCCTTGAATGCACATAATACATATCGAATGCACTGACATTGCGTGCATGCATGTCCCGTTCTGAGGCAAAAAATAAATGGCACGTTAAGCATATCGGAAACATCAGAGGAGAAACAAATCCTCCCCTTTCTCCTGTTGGAGAGAGGGCGTCACGTACGGCGATAACTAACTTCTCTTGTTTCAAAGTGTCAGCTCAGTGCTTTTGATGTACAACAATGGCCCTTTTTTTCTCTACCATTCAGAAAATAAAATTGAAGGTTAAATAAAACACGCTTGAGAAGGTTTAGATTTCACGATTTCTCGCTCAGCATTAATGTTTCCACGACACTCGCTAGATGGCAGCACTACGGAGGAGATACGCGTTTCCTCGTTTTCTTTATTACTCGCTTCTGAAAATTATTTTTCTTTACTACTCGGTTTGTGTGCCGTGAAAAAGTGGTAAGAAAAGGGGGTTGGGGGATCTCAAAGACTAATCATTGGAATTAAAGATAAAAATATGCATTCAGTTAATATAAAAATAGCGATTCATCTGAATACCTTCGAGACAAAAAGAGATTGAAACACTCCACCGAAATTCGTCTGAGGAAACGAATAGCTTTCGGAATCGCGGCAGTGATAAGTAATGCCAAATATCTCCTTATATTTTAATATTGCTTGTATAAAATTCCAAAATTCATCGAAGGGGGGGGGAGTGAAGTAATACAATAAAATTCATATTCTTTATATGGATTAGTATGAAAAATCTGTCCGATGGTATCTATTTCGGCTGAACGTGTGATGAGGGGCCGTCCATAAATGATGTCACATTTTTTTCAATATTTCTGGGGCCCCCCGCGGGGGGGGCAGGGGGTCACACTTCACCGTACCCCTCCTACCCCTTGTCACATGTCACGCTATATTACATAAACATATACTTGCAGTTCAGGAACAAAGCACTACGTTATAGGTCATATTTACAATTTTATGTTTAAACTTTGTGTTTTAATGACATTTGTGAGCATAATAATAATGAATATATGTGTACTTATTTTGTATGAAATAAGATTAAGGTTTACAACAAAAACTTAATTAATATGCAATAGTAATACAATATTAATATAAAAGAGCAATTGTAAACAGTAGTATTTTGGAATTTGAAATATTTTGCTATAAATCTTATCTTTACTTTATGAACACAAAATTAAACAGATTGAATGAAAAAAAAACGCCTCAATAAGATCAACCTGTTTGTGCCAGTTCTACCACTCACCCAGGTGGGGCGACGTATCTTTTGTTGGACATTTCAAGCGTGTGACAGGGGGAGGTTTGCTTCTAATGGTGAAGAATTTCTGCTGCTACCATATTCTCAGAACCTACCCTGAATGCCTTTTTTGGAAAAAAGGAATATAAGTGGGAAAAAATCACATGAAAGTTGTTTTAGCCCCGATTAAAAAAATACCCTCAAATTCTGGTAATTTCAAAATAACTTCAAAGTTTCATCTGCCGATTTTAAATGTTTTTATTTTAACCAAAATGTGTAATGTCACATTTCTTGTTACCCCCCTCCCCCTTGTCACAAACTGTCACAATTTCACAAACCCCCCTCCAAGCGTGACATCATTTATGGACGGCCCCTGAATGAATTCATGAGTTCCCCCATTAACGCACAGAAAATGGCAAGCGTTGCATGGAAATGTTGAGGAATGTGTGCATGTGGGCACGCGCGCAACATTCGGCGCGAATTAAAATGTGCTTGACGTAGAACATCTGTGATTCACTCATCGTTTTTTTTGTGTTTGTTGTTCCCTGCACTCTGTAAATGGAGTTCTCTCTGTAGTGCGCTTTTCTCTAAATAAACGAATGAATGGAAAAGGGCAGAACGTAATGGCAAGGTGACCGAACGTCCTACTTTAGGGAGGGAAGTCCTCCTTCTTCCTCCCTCGAAAAGTGCTCTCCTCCTTTTCGATATTTGAAAGTGGAAGACGGAATGCGTATTTAAATTATGAAAATTTAATATAATGGGGAAATAAGCGCGTTGGAATTGATAAAAGATGGGTGGAAATATTCAGTCATTTCAAAAATAAATGTATTGCATGCGAAAATTTATTTATTTTTGGTTTATTTACGTTGCGCAGTTGAAAGGGTTTTTTAAATTGCTAATGATTTTTGGACATGTGAGAAATCGAGATTGAATGCTGATACTCTAGCTCTTACCGCACAATTCAATATGAAGGATATTTCCTGTTCAGATACCTCCAATATAATCTCAGAAGATGATACATTGATAAAAAAAAAATATTCATTCGAAGGAAAAGTACTCATTTAAATAATATTAATAGACTATAATAATTTTAGGACTTCACGCAGTTTCAAATAATTTAAATTTACTTTTAGTAATTAATGTACTTATAATTTCCTAACACTGGTAGAAACGGATAACTGTACGGCAAGTGAGCGAAGCGAGCTGGTATCACATAGTGATCCCGAAAGAATCGCGACGTGATTCTTTGGTGTTGGTGAGCGGAGCGAGCAGGGGGTGTTATATATGTATAAAGATTTTATAACAACTGTGCTAGGACACCCAGTGTCTTCATTGTAGCGAGCGAAGCGAGCAGGATTTGCAGCGCAATCCTCCTGGGGTTTGGCTAGCTTTAGCGAGCAGGGGGCAGAGCCCCCTAGTTTAAATAATATTAACAGGCTTGTAAGCATTATTACATTTAAAATGTTACAAACGTTTTGTTATGCATTTATCATATTGTAAAATTGATAAGTGTAAACAAGTAAATTGTTGTAGTGTATTCTGTATTATTGTTGCAATGAATGACATGTTTCTTTTATTTACGATGTTTTATTTCTTCAATTTATTTTTGTCCTCTTTTTTATTGTAAAAAGTTGGTCACGATAATAATAGTGAAGAATTTTGAAATTGGCTACTTCTGAAAAAATAATGTCATTACGTTAAAATTTATTTTTGTCCTAATGATACCAAATTATATTACTTGAAACAACGAAAAAAAAAATATTTTCGAAGAATGAGTTAAATGATTTAGATCAACGAAATTGCAGTTCTAGCCCTTTTTAAAACAAAATCGCCTTATCTGTTAAATGAATGCCCAGTCTCTGGGTCCAAATCTGCAGGATTCAGATATTACTGCGGACGTTTGATGATATTTCTGTGCTAACGGGGAACGCTGGGAGATTTCTAGTGCTGCCATCTGGTGGCAGCGGAAGCAACCGAACTGAGATGCGAATCGTCCACTTCTTCGAGTATTGCGATGTCCCTTTCCGTGAGAAGGAAATCTTTCTACCGATGTTCAGCCCAACCAGACGTTATCATTTCAGATAAGATATTCTAAACCTGCTGAATTTGTAAGACGTTCGTCGGTAACATTTCAAGGCGGGTACATCGATACCAATAAACCCAAATTTAGTTTTAATGACTGCTAGTCGATATTCTGCGTAATGAAACTGTTCAAAACGAAAGTTGTTCCACTTTATGAAGCTCATCTCATAGCCCCATGCTGCGCAACGCCGTCCGCGGTCGCTCCTATCAAAGCTAACCAGCGGGAGTGGCCTCCCCGAAACTTTCTCGCATACGAACAGTAATGTGTGGTGGGTAAACACCCAGTTGGTAAGTAAATATTTTTTGAGTATTTGCCCAAAGCCTGGTTCTTTTCAAAAAAAAAATTTTTGAGCAATTTTTACGCGCGCTGAGGTACCACAACTTTATTTAACGCTTTTGAGTACGAAATCTTACTATAGATGCCACACAACATTTCACATACCTCTGGTTAATCACAGGCGTCCATCTGGAGAATGTCAAAACGAAGTTTCGTTTCGGGGGTTGCCATAATTTCCGAAGCGCGTGTTCGCGGCTCGCTACAATTTCCTTCGTAGACCGCCAAGGTCAAACGCCAACCATACTCACTTGAGTAAATTAAGCGAAACGCTCGCCAACACACAGTCGTAATGTGCATTTTGAACTAAATATGCAATTTGAACATCTGTTTTTTAACCGATTGAGATGAAAATTGGGCACAGATCTATAATTAATGTTAGCATCCGTGATATCAAGTTTTATTTATCTAAGCCAAAGGGCTTATGAGATACAAGTATGCGATTATACAGACCGACAGACAGTTAGCCCGTTGACGGATTTGGCCCAAAATTTTATACGGACCTATATTCGTGACGATAAAACTGTGTACCAAATTTTTTCCATCTAGCTATTCAAGTTTTTGAGTTATAGTGTTCGCATGACTTCGGACATACAGACAGACTTCCCGTTGACGGATTTTGTCCAAAAGTTAATAGAAACCTACAAATTATACAAATTATGTGTAAAGATCACATACCAAATTTCTTCCCCGTAGCTCTAATAGTTTTCGAGTTATCGTGTTCACAGACAGACATAATTCCAAAATTGTGTTTTTCGGACTCAGGGAGGTCTAAAACGTGGAGATTCGTCAAAATCTCGAGTTCGAATCTTTTGACGATTACAATACTTTCTCTTTGTATACTTCGTATTCCAGGAAGTAAAAAGCGAGATAACAAAAAAACCAGTAGCAAGTGGATTTCTGAGATCCTTTCATCAGACTTCCGAAGCTTTATTGTAGCATTAAACAAACGCTCAAATACGGAAACACCATGAAGCGTTACTCAGAAATAAGTGACATTTTTTATTGGAATGAAAAATGGTAGAAAAAAAAATTTTAAACAGTTTCGAACCTGTAGTTCGAAACATCATAGGGTGATCATTTAAGCTTGATTCCTCTGTTTTTATATTATTTTTGATCCTGTACTCTTGTTTATATATTTTTAATAATGCACTCTTAATTATATAGAAACGTGCACGCAAAAAATGTATTTAGTATCATCGCAGCACTCGTGAGCATAACAACAGAACAGTATAACACAGTAACCGAAACAATGAAAAGTATGGTTATATATATATATATATATATATATATAAACCAGCGGGAGTGGTCTCCCCTAAACTTCCTCTTATACTTTCTAAGTGGAGATTCGTCAAAATCTCGAGTTCGAATTTTTTTCACGATTACAATACTTTCTCTTTGTATACGTCGTATACGAGAAAGTGAAACAAACAAACCTGAAATCAAATATCTGTTGCCACGTTTCAAAAAAGTATTACTTTGAAGCAGTGCAATAAAATAGGCAATGAAATGAGTACTAAAGCGAAAATTCTGCTTTGGAATTGAATTCCCAAGAAAACAATTTATACTACCACAATTGTAACAATTGCAAAAGCGCGTAAATAAAAGATTTGCTGAAATAATGAGATCGGTTTGAATTTTATTTACAACAATAAAAAATTGTTACAATTTATGTTTGAAAATATTATTTATTGTTGTAAATTGAATTTACATTTTATTTTTTATCTCCACGCGCATGCGTACTGGAAGCAATCTTCTGTGCACGCGAAAGCTATGGAGCGAATTACCTCAGTTTGTCCTTGAGCCGATAACAGCGGAAAATCGGTACTCATCTCTTTGAATTCTTTACCCAGATATTTTTCAATCACTATAATGAAAAACCTTCTGGTAGCCATTGGATTCTGGGTAACAATAGGTTCGAATTTTTTTAGCCACTCGGGGGAAGGGGAAACGGCACCTTTTTGGGGAAGTATACGAGAAAGTTTAGGGGAGAACACTCCCGCTGGTTTTCAACCGATTGAAACGAACATTGGGCAATGATCTGCAATTAGGATTAGAAAACCACATACTAAATTTAATTTATCTAAGTCGTTACGTTTATGAGTTATGGTGTTCAGAAGCATGCGATTATACAGACCGATAGACAGTCAACGCGTTGACGGATTTGATCCGAAATTTGATACAAACCTACATTCCTGATGATAAAATTGTGTACCAAATTTTATCTATCTAGCCATTTAAGTTTTTAAGATATCGTGTTTACATGAACTTGGGCAGACATACAGACAGACTTCCTGTGGACGGATTTTGTCCAAACTTTGATAGAAACCTACAAATTATGTATAAAGATCACATACCGAATTTCATTCCTATAGCTCTAATAGTTTTCGAGTTATCGTGTTCACTGACAGACAGACATTATTCCAAAATTGTGTTTTTCGGACTCGAGGAGGTCTAAATCGTGGAGATTTATCAGCATCTCGAGTTCGAATTTTTTGACTATTACAATACTTTGTCTTTGTATTCTTCGTATACAAGAAAGTAAAAAATGGGCAGAAATAAAATTGCTATCACTGAAAACCTAATTTTTTTTAGTTATAAAATGGCGTAATTTTTTTAGCAGTAATATGGTCAAAAGTTATGTAGGAAAACGTTAATATTTCGATTAATTCTTAGTGGGCACCTACTACTCAAGAGGTAACTACGTGCCAAATGTGGTAGCACTCGGTCCAACAGTCTGTCACGTACAGCGTTCTGAACGGGTTTTGCATCATGCGTGTCGCATCACACAATTTACGAATAGTATCAGCCTGTAAACGTTACCAAGTTAAAATCTTCCGATGGCTCAAATACCAGTAGCTAAAAATAATGCGTCATGCATTTTATTCAATGATTCCGTTTTCTATATTTATTTAATATTCAACGGTGAGCCTTTTGGAAGAAAACAAGCGATCACAGACATATTTCTAGCCGTTAGTTAAGAAGTTGAATTATTATTGTTCTTCTGTAAATTACTAGTCTATTTCAGGAAAAAAACATGTTTTTAAAGTAAACACAGGGTCACATTGCCCAGCCTAAATACTCCGTTTAAGCAAGTAATCGATTTTTTCCATCCTTCTTTCCCCATCATCTCAGAGATCGATTCTTTTCATCAGAGATACCGCCGAAATCGACCGTTCGCAATTCTTTTGTGATGGAGAGGAAAGTGAAGGAGATTAAATGAAAACTGAACTGTTATACATACATATTTCTTGCAAGGACAAGGGGGAATTTCCTTTAATTCGTCCAGCCGGATAAATTACCGATGCATTTGAAATTCAAATATTCGTTCGCTTCCTTCAACATTGAACAAAGGGAGTTTCCTCCCTGCAAATGTTGAAGATAATAAAAATCGAGTAAAGAAAGCCATCGCTTTTCATTTTTAATCCGAATGGGATTTTATAGATTCTAAATCAACGCAAGAAACTGATGGGAAAGTACAGAAACCTTCTTTTGAAGATAAACACTGGCTACATAAAGCAACACTGGGAAAGGTTGTGTAGGTCTGAAACAGTTATTTAGTAAAAACATAAGGCAAAAGAGAAAAACCGTTTGAGAAAAATCAGAGGAAACCGTTAGATAATAGTGTGATATGATGGGAAGGCTTCAGGTTTCGCAGATAGTTTGGATATCACCTGCGTTGTTAAAATGTTGTAAGTCAATCTTGCAGTAGGTTTGCTTAGACTAAAACGTAATTGCAGCGTGGATTGATTTTCGACTCGGAAAATGCAGTCTGTTCATGGTAACAATACGCGGCCGTTGCAGATATCGGCTGCAGAAGTATGCTGAATATGGCAACAATTACAGGACGAAAGGTATTTTCTCTCACTCGACATTATACAGCCAATTTAAAGAATTGAAGGAAGCTTTGAAGAACGAGGAGACGCATTTAAAAGTTTTGTCAAAAACTAAGTTGAAAGCACGTGTTCCAGGAATGGCAGATATATTCAATCAATTAATGACGCCTTCAAGACCGCGTTGGCCTAGTGGTAAGGTCTCGACTTCGGGTCCGGGGGGCTGTTTGGAGAGAAGTGTGCCAGCTCAGGTGTCGTCCTCATCATCTGACCGAGGTTCAAAATTACGAGGTCCGGCCCAAAATAGCCCTCGCGTTCCTTGAAAACGGGACGTTAATAAAACTAAACTAAATGGCGACTTCATGTTCGCATCCTATGCAGATCCATTCTACATAGCATTTTTCGAGGGCAATAAAATTATTCTCCTCCTTCTCGTCTTAGTTGGTCGGGTAAAATGGAAGAAAGGCGCCGATTAATCCGCAAATTGGTTCTCAATACTTATTTGGGGAGCTTTGGTATCACTAGTTGTTCACCAGGTAATAACTCAGTCAGACGATGCTTTTGCGAAGAAAATCTGGAGTGTTCTTGGCAGAGAGACGATGGGGTCTATTCTGGTACCCCCGGTTGGGTTGGGAGTTGGATTGAGTTCCGTTGTTAACGTGCAGAACCCAACCCAACCGGGGGTACCAGAATAGACCCCCAAGAGGAGCGCACACTTGGCGGCAACGATGCTTTAACACGTTAAGCGCCATGTCAGTCACCGGTGACTAACACTGAACTTTCCGTTCGAACCGCGTCAGTCATCCCCTTCTCTACTATAGCCCTCTCGCACAGGGCGAGGCGGTCCCGGGCGGTTTACAAATGTTCCCTTAACAGCGGTCTAAGGCGGTTGGCTTCTTTTGAGGGGAGGCGAGGTTCTGAGACTCCTTAGGAGATAAGCGCGGTAGGGGGACCAATTATCCGTGCGCCTTAAAGGAAGGTTGTGGCAGGAGGTAGGGGTAAATGACCACCCAGGTTGGGAAAGTCCAATTCATGCCGCTTCCTCCCAAAAAGTCCCGGTTTTAGAAGGAAAAAAGACGCCTCGGGATTAAAGAGATAGTTAAGAGATAGCAAAGAAGGGGTCATCTAATTCTGAGATGGTTCGAATGTCGTGGCGCTTAACGTGTTAACAGATATTTTACGACAGGCATAGGAGTAACTATTTAGTTAGCTATTAAGCTTTCGTTAATTCAACGTCTCTTGCCTCCCCTCTTTGGGTTGAGAGCAGGTGTGCCAAAGTCGAGGCCTATAACGAGCATCTTTGCGGCCCACCAAACATAACAGAATGCTACAAAATTTCTAATAAAAATTTCATAGTTTAAATTTTAAAATTCCTAATTATACATCATTAAATGTTAATGACGACCACGAAATTCGCCAGTGACCGATTTCTCGTCGCGTTACATTCATAGAGGTCGTCAAGATCCAATGCTGTTCAGCTTCAAAGACAAGAGTCATCAAAGGTGGGATGCCTGAATGTAACAAGCATTTGCCAGCCAAATTTGAAAACACTCGAAAACAGGCGTAAGAAATTATTTCCACGCATGGAAAAGTGAACAATTATTTACACTTATGAAAAGAAAGAAGAATGCTGGGGGATGCTGGCATTCATCTTGGGTTAGCTTGAAATCAATCACTGCTGACGAAATATCCTTCGAAGTGGGAACGATACTAGCAGAGAATGTTTATTGTCAGGAAGAAAATATCGACTTTAGCATTGTTCATTTTTCATTCAATTCCTACTATTAGTTCACACTCTCCCTACATACATTTATTTATATATCTTGTTCAAATTTTCAATCGTTAATAAAATGCTTTTTATTCATCCACTCAAGTTCAAATACATTTTTTTAAACTTGTAGTGGATGACTCTTGATGTTAATACAGTTTTTTCAAATATTAATTAATTAATTAAATTTAATTAATTAATTTTAGTTTTATATGGGAGAAAAAAATTTCTCTTATATAAGATATTTAGCAGGATATAAATTTAGGAATAAATACCGTCAGTGACGAAGCGTGTAGATCGCTGATCTAAGTAGGAATTGACTTTTAAATTTTTTTATATTACTTGTTATATTGTGTTTTAGAAATAAACCTGGGTTTCTCTAAAAATTGAAGTTTTTTTTCGGCCCACATAAACTTAGACCTTCTTTATTTGGCCCGTGCTAGCATTCGAGTTCTTTATTTGGCCCATGCTAGCATTTCAGTTTGACACCTATGGGTTAGAGTCTTCTGAGAGGAGAAACTCCAGCACGAAGGAGACCAGCGAGCATGAAAGAGTGGTGGGTGAGAACAATTGACAGCAAATATTCCAAGGATTGCGGCAATTTTGCGAGGTTGGCATGGTGAAAGGATAGCGAAGTTTTAATACTTAAGGTATTCGATGTGTTCGGAGACATTTTTTTGAAAAATAACTTATATATATTTTTTAATGTTATCTTATAACTGCATATGTTTTAAAACTATGAAAATATTGTAAAATTAGGCTTTCAAAATAATATTTAAAAAAACTGAGAAATTTGCAGAAAAATAACTAAAATATTTGCCTTACGCTAACAGCCGTAGACAAAATCATATTCTAAATATACATAAATCCTCGTAGGAGTAAATTTTTATGACAGTTATCTGTGTTATGCTCTAAAATATTTCTTGTACTTCAAAATGGTTTTGAGATATAGCTGAACATAGTTATAAACTGGTAATTTTTCATAAAAAGTGCTTTTCGTTCATACTTAAACACTTAAAAATATTACTTGATTTTAAAATTGACCTTAGTTTTTAGAGGAAAACATCGAGCATATTACAGAAAACAATCTGAGAAAATTTCATATCAATACTCGAATAACTTTTTGAGAAATGATTGTTACTGTCGACAGTTTTCCTCAAAAATATAATTTCTCAGAAAACACATTTAAAGTTTTTACGCAACATAAAATAATGCTTACAGTTCGGTAATAAAACAGCTGTAACTCCATTTGTAATTCACGTAGAGTAAAAAGTGAGACAGTTTTAGAAAGCTGATTAAACAGGCTACAAAATTAAGTCATAAAATATTTTTGATAATTTCATCAAAAACGACGATTTTAAACCACTCGGATACCTTAATAGCAAGTTACTTAAGGATAGTTACTTAAATAGCAAAAGAATTTGCTGAATTTTAAAAATGCATAAGAAAATGTGGTAACAAAAACATACAATAACAATTGCAGCAAAATTAAAAGCAAATAATAAAATATTGTTTGTTTGGAAATAACTAAGAGACAAATATACACAACACCAGTATTTTACTAGGTTTTCTTTTGAATGCGATTGAAATTCTGTCCTAAATATTTTTTTTCAGACGTTACCCTTCAAATCAATATTTTTGATAATTGGCTGCGTCCTTTAATTCCAAGCTAACTTTAGCGAAGTTCTGATCTTAAATGGTGCGCATATTTCTGCAAGCGTTTGAATTTCTTAGATGCAGCTTAGTAAAAACACCGATCCGATTGACGGTTGGATACTTCCGTATTGGTTACAGAAATAAATTCTATGCTTAAAATAGTATAAAAGATAATTTTACAAAATTCATTTATAATGCAATTTATTGCGAAAACTCAATATGCATTCGGAATTTTTTTTCCTAAAACTTTATTTATTTATTTATTGCTTTTCCTGAATATTCCAGCTTTCCCTCAAATATACCAGAAAAAAGAGAGAATCTTATTAAAGGGAGGAAGAATTTCTTTAAAAGAAAGCTAAAATATTAGTCGATTCCAGTTTATTACGCAGTTCTGTTTTAACAGAGTTTATGAGAATATCAGAAAAGTTCCTTTTCCTTCAGAACAAAATGAGTTCAAACTGATTACAAACGCTCTTTTGCAAGTTTCTAATCAGTGGTGGAGTCGCAAAATAAGCAGTGCCGGGACGGCGTTCCGGCTCCACTAAACCCCTGCTGCTAATTATTTTAAACATGGAGTAGAAGTTGCAAGTACTTTAAGTATGAAAAAGTTCAAATGTTATACCTTTAAAAGGTCATTTAAATTGATTGCTGATATCTTCGCCTTAAATTAACATTTTTGAAACACTATTTTCAGCCAGAATATTTTGTTTCATTTTATAAACTAAAGCATCGAAAAACATCCATGTATTATTCACATTTAATGTGCCTGACGGTGTTTGTATGCTAATAAGAACGTTAGAAGATCTATTTTATTTTTTAAAGTCGTATGTTTCTTCATATCCCAATTGGCATGCAGGAGAACCCCTACAGACTCCTTAAAAGAGGGCAGCATTGCGTTTTCGAGTTTGATCTTCTGCATCAGTCATTGACGCCACCTCAAAGAGTAAAAGAATGCAAACAGTTATCTAAAAGGATCGTCTTATTGCACATAACTGCTTATGTGACTCGAGGGAATGATATTCAAGGACTTCGATTAAAACGCAAATCATTCTTTAAGAATTCATGTTTCAAATGCTCATCGACAAACCACACGAACAACCTAAAAATTAATTACAAGTTTCGAAATTTAGGTATTATTTCTAGTCATAATTAAAATTTTAACTAATTCTGAATCATATATCTCTCTAGAAGAAATTAAAAAATATTTAACTGATTATTATTTTTCAGTAATTTTTCCACATAAATCACTTTCGCGATGCATTTCCATATCGAGTTACCAATTGCTGCAATGACTTTTTTAGAAAATCCAAAGTTGAAATATTTTAAAAGCGAATCAACCACAGGATATGACCATCAGATAAAAATAGTTTCTAATAGTTTTTCAGAACAGTTATAAATCATTAATAAACAGATTCATCCAATTCTAGTCGGTAGTTATGGATAGTTTGTTTCCAAATACAAATAAATAACGAAATTTCAATTCTAGTCAGTAGTTATGGATAGTTTGTTCCCAAACACAAATAAATAACGAAATTTCAATTCTAGTCAGTAGTTATGCATACTTCATACAAATAAAAATTAGAAATAATTCTAGTCAGTAGTTATGCATACTTTATACAAATAAAAATTAGAAATAATTCTAGTCAGTAGTTATGCATACTTTGTTCCCAAACATAAATGAA
>BGPR01005144.1:82585-98767 GCA_013235015.1 Araneus ventricosus
GAAATTTCAATTCTAGTCAGTAGTTATGCATACTTTGTTCCCAAACACAAATAAATAACAAAATTTCACCAATCAAGAGTAGCTGGACGTAAATGTGCGATCTGGAAAGAACTCCAAAATGTACATTACTTTAAGATACAGATGTTTTCGCAAAACGTACTAAATACCCCAATGCTGCATTTTTCCAAAATTCGCGACTGCACTGTCAGTGTTCTGTTGTGCAACGGATTGAAGCGAGTTCAATTTTGTATAGCAAACTCCCCACATTCTAGTGCAGTTTTCAATAGTGAACCCGAAATCCATAAAATGATGGTTAGCTCCCGATTCCACACCTGCTTCTAATTGAAAGTAAACAAAGCAGAGTTACTGAAAGCATTGACAGCACGTTTTCCACGAGAACACTACATTTCAGAATCCAACCACTTCGGAACCGTTTTTCCTCGTAAAATTGCGATTAATTTTCAATTTCCATTTACATGCAACTTTTGCAAATAAGTCCTCATAATTTTACAACAAAGCGAAATGCTATTTACGTGCAACGCTGTAATAGCGTCAAGCACCAAGCTGCGTGCAATTATTCGGTACATGAGACTTAAACTATCGAAAGTCCAGTTTTGCTGATTTTGATGTTTTTAACGTATTTGTATCACCCCGACCGCATCTTTCGATGGTGAAAGTGCGGTAGCTGTCGGTCGAAAAGAACAAAAGATAGCCACCCTCACAAAAACAAATCGCTCATTGCAATTGCGCAATGCTCTGGAACTTCTTTTGGTCCTGCATAAAATTGTTACTTTCGATAGTTTACCTCTGACGTACGGAATTCAGATGCGATTTGTACGGCGTCAAACACATTCATCGTCCTGCCGAATATATTAACAGGAGGTTCATCCTTTGAATATTCCTGCAGGATGCGCTGTTTCGCCCAAAGTGACGATTGCGTTTAGTCAGTCAATCTCCGTTTGCAAAGCCTCGCAAATGCGAGAGATCGAAATCCATAAAGTGGTGTTTGGTTCCCGACCCGCATAACTGCGCCCACTTAAAAATAAGTAAAGTAGAATGACTGAAAACTTTGGCGATACATTCTCCATGAGAGCACTACATTTCAGAATGCGATATCGAATTTTCCCTTATAAAATTGCGCATAATTTTTAATTGCTGTTTATATGCAACGCTTGCAAATGGATCTTCACACTTTAACAACAAAACGAATTGGTATTTTTATGCAACGCTTGCAAATAAGTCTTCACACTTTAACAACAAAACGAATTGGTATTTTTATGCAACGCTTGCAAATAAGTCTTCACACTTTAACAACAAAGCGAATTGATATTTTTATGCAACGCTTGCAAATAAGTCTTCACACTTAAACAACAAAGCGAAACGATACGTGCGATTTCTATGTTGTCCGAGGCAGTGCGTTAACATATTCGTAGCAGCGCCCGCCAACACTGCCGCTAAAGGTGAATGCCGGAAGATATAATTGGTGACTCGCATAAGCAGCTTGAGACGCGTTATCGCGGCCAAAGTTTATGCGGCCATCTCCGTCTTCGGAGCGCAACACCCCGTAACTCATAAACGGAACATAGGATGAAAGGAACACTTACAACGACTTCTTGGACAAGGCATTTTTGTGGCGCACCCGGTTCAGATTCATGTTGGAAAGGTAAAAACTCCTTCGGTCGAACCACTAGAGAGTCTTCGGCGAGCACAAGAACTTAAAAGGGGGGACCAATGCGTCTGCCCGGGCGTTTTATTCGGCCAGCTGTGTACAGGAATATCGGCAATTACGTGACTTATTTGCAAGAAGCGGCACGAGGAAAATCGAGATCAATCCTGGTGCTTCGGATGCTGCCATTGTCATCGCTAACGACATAATCGCAGCTCTCAAGGTCAGATAGGGAATCTCTATCGAGTCGCGATTCTTCAAGCGGTCGCCATTTCTCAGAAGCATTTCCCACACGCTTGTTCCGTATGAACTAAACCTATCATTGTCTCTTCTCGAAGTAGTTAATTTAATTTCTGCGTTCCTCCCCGCAGGAAGAGAAATAATAAAAGGGTGTTTAACTTGGATGAGATGGTATTTTCTTCGGAAAACTTGTTTTCTTGACCTTCTAAGCCAGTGGTTCCCAACCTTTCTTCGTGTGCGTACCCCTTTGTTTAGACTTTCATTTTCTCCCCCATACTGCCATATCCACAACCCCCCAACACATCCCTGTATGCAAAGAAAGCTTTTATCAATAAAGTTAAGGGCTTAGGTAAGCTTAAGAGTCAAATGGCTCGAGTTCATAAGATTTGATGGACTCATTTTCGATTTTACATTTTATTTCGTTTTTACAATAGTATTAGTTCAAAACAAATGTAACCAGTATTGTAATGATTTCGCATAATGATGAGAGCTAACTGCTACTGAATTACTAAATATTCTACATTTTCCATTTTCTTAATTCCTGAATAAGGTTTTAGATTCTTAAAATTTTCAATTTGACACGAGATTTTACTGCTTGCAATATTTTCCCTTCGCGTATGTTAGATTGCAAAAAATGCAACTACATCATTTTTCGGCTTTACCAGTAACTTTATATAATTTAAATCTTCGCCACCAAAGTTTCTTTATTATCTTGTGGCATCTTTGGCAACTTTTGAATTTCAATGGTAATTTCTTACAGTTTATTAAATATCTTAACTTTTCATAATTATTTTTCTAGTAATCAACTTAATTATTAATTGCTTCAACTTTTTATGTCACTTCCTTTAATGTTTTAAGGTTTATTAAATTATAAATTATTTTTTAACGGAACTATTTGCTCGCCATTTTGGACAGCGGAGGTTTTTGTGAGTTAACAGTGTAGCGTCTCCTGGCTGGAAGCTTTCCTTTGTCTGGATTGGCTTGTCGTAACGTGAAGATGGTGCACCTGCGGCCCCCATTGATTCTGAAGAAGAAAAAAAATAGTCGTTATCACCAGCGTCATTTGCAAAATACATCCTGCAAGAGCCATGTAGATTGCAGTTTCAGCTATGCAAGCTTTGGAGAATATAGTGAGTTCTTCTGCAACGAAAAACGTCCGCCAATATAAGTGATCTGATGAAAAAAGTGTTAATTTTTAAATGTTAATTTTTTTTAATAAATGGTGCTAAAAATTTGAAATTAGATTTTAAAAATGTTAAATTTTGATTTATATTCAATTATGAAATGAAGACTGGGTGCTGAAACATGAATACAAATAATAATACAAATCTTACTCTACTTAATAAGCACCTACCTTTTTAGACACCTAAAAAATATTAGCAGCCAAAAGTGAAAGTATAGCTGAAAACAAAAATAATACATTGCGTTGACACAAATAGAGATTAAAGCAAAACCAAAATTCTTAAATTTAAATATTTTTTTATTAACAATTGTCTAAATTAATTTAATCTGAATTAAGAGAAAGAAAAGGAGACACCAGATGAAATGTACAACACAGATTGAGTGGAATGCAAATTTATTATAATACAGTAGAACCCCGGGAATCCGAACCAAATGGAGCTGACCTCTGTTCGGATTCCGGGGAATTCAGATTATCAGGGAAATTCGGTGAAATACTCTTGATACGCCAAATGCAGTAGAGCATTGACTCCGGGTGCTCTGTGAAGGCGTGCGGAAAGGGCACGCGGAGATTCGCACGGTACAGTGGCGAACAAGTGGAGGGTAAAAAGAAGATATCTGAGCTTGTTTCTACTCATTAAAATGACGTATTCATTCTTAAAGACCCATTCGAATACTTCTTTTAAGTTTGGAATAAACATAAGCTTTGTTTCTGATTCGTAATCCCTATTTTTCCTTCATTTTTCAGTAAATTAAAAAATGGTGTTCGGATTATCGGGGTTCTACTGTCCAAAGCACGTATTTTATTCCTAATAATTCACTATTTCTGATAAAGTTAATTTTAGAATCATCAAAAAAAAAGTATTTTATTCGAAAAATTTTATCTTATTTTATTTATTCATTAATTAATTTATTTAAAGATACAATTTGTGTTTGCCTGGATCAGTATTCACCTTTTTTGGAGGTTACAATTTTGTTTTATATTTAATTGGAAAAATAAATCCTTCTTCGAATAGTTTCGACATCAGTTGTTGAGGAATAGGCAGTAATATCTGTTTTTCCTGAAGTTTGGTGAACTGAAAGTTTCATTTGATCGCAACCCATATTAGAAGCTTCTTTGTCAGAGTCCGAAAAGCGCAAATGCCCCATCCCGGCAGAGGCCCAAACTCATTAGCTTCAAAATCAAACTCTTCATCATCACGACATTTGCTTTGTTTCCGATTCGTAATTGTTATTTTTCCTTCATTTTTCAGTAAAAAGTTTTCATAAAATTAAAAAGGATGTTCGGATTTCCGGGGTTCTACTGCACAACAACCCAGTTGCATGAACAACAACATTAAAATTCGTATGCGGCATGGTAGATATGATGAGGGCAATGCGAGATCCTACCGTGGGATTTCTTTTATGTGAGTGATGGAGACAGCAAAAAGACTACAGAATTTTAAAGTACTAGTTTTTATTTAGATTTCTTCTAAGGGACACGGTACAATGAAAACATACAAAATGACGAACTATTTACGTAGTGAAAGAGACGCACTCTCAGCAAACCTTCTGAGTCGCTGCTTCAAGGTTAAACCCGTCTCGATCATTCAGGCCGGTATCTTTCTGGCAAACACTAGCCAGCCCCGCAACGACCGCTTCGGTCTGCGAAACAATTGTTGCACATTTCATCTGGTGTATCCTTTTCTTTCACTGGCAAAAAGAACCCTGAATCGAATCCCCTTTACGTTTCCGACCCCATGTTCTGCTGAGAAAATGACCTCTAATATAGCCGTTTCAATTACGTGTTGTGTAAATTTTCAGAAGTCATTTCTATTCTTGCGTACAATTATAGAAAATAACTTGTACACAAGTTACTGCTGCAAGCACAACATCTTTCACGCTCGACAACTTGACGAATGAAGTGCGAAAAGAGTTCATGCATGACAACAAGTTTTAAGAACCATTAATATTCTGTTTACAACAAAAAGTTGTCATCATAGGATTTAAACACAAAAGATGAAAACAAATGTTTACAACGCTCGGTGTCAACGCGCCTTCAGAAGAGAAACTTGAACGTCGGCTTCAATCGGGGTTGGACATTCCAGAGTTTATGCTTTTCAGAAGCTGATTCGAATTCTGAGAAAGAAGCTGCTGATATGGGTTGCGGATGAAGCGTTCAGCTCGACAGACTACTCGTGAGACAGTAGATAGTAGTTGAATGCATGTTAGTCCTGCAGTGTATCGTCGGCGACTGACTCGGTTCGATAGGGTTTTTGAAACAATTTATTTTTCATGAAACGATTATTTTCAGGGGAACGTATTCATCGTCTCCTTTTCAAAGCCCCTTGAGCCCTAAATGTGTTGTTTTATCCGCTATCTGATTGGATGCCACCTTCTGTTTTGGGAATGTGTTGCCGTATTCATTCAACTGAGATTCCATAAGAACACTCGAAATGTTTACGAATTACCCAACATTTTTGTACCGAATTCTAACGTGTATGAATGACTTAATATTATATTATAAATTTACAGGTGCGATAAATCGAAGCACGGACTACGCCACAGCTAAGGGGTTAAAAGGCAGACACGAAACATTTCAGAACAATTACTTCTCACCGCAATGAATATTTTTCTATCAAATCAGCACTTACCTCTTTTCTTTGATTTAACAATTGCAAGTCATATTCGAGAAAATAAACTAGCAGTTTCATTAAGTCCATCGTTTTTAGAGATGGCAAGAAACCTGGAAAATTAGAAGATTATTCATGGCTGTCGAAATGTCTCTATAATTATTGCAGCATCATACTCGGCCTTCTTCTTCACGGTAATTTCGCTTTTTTTTTTAACAATTTGCATTAGAATAAGATTGTAATATAATTTAGATATCGAAGTCGAAAAAAAAAGTTTAATCGGTTGTTGATGAATGAACGTTATCAATCCTTACTATTCTTCTATTTCATGTGCAACTTATCATAAATAATTCAAAGCGCGTTTTAAAATACAATTTCAAGAAAAAAATAAATCGATTCATATGGATGCAGTTCTCGATTACGCCATGCAGAAGTCGGTGATACATAAACTATTTAAGATGCGGGCAGATTTCTCGTAGCCAGGCACGAAATCTGTTGGTTGTTATTGCGTTCATTCAAATGACTCGAACAATGCATCATAAAAATCTGAGATCATCTCCAATCGCAAGATAACAGATTGTGTCAGGTGAAACGATTCGCCAAAGGTTCGCTGAGAAGTTCATAAGGAAACAAACACGGTGTCATCAGCATGAAGTGCCGGCCGTGAGGCGCCCGCGACGAAGTGAGGGAAAACGGCTCGGCCATCAAGGGCAACCGTTCAATCACCTGTTGCGCACAACGAACATTATACAACTAGAAGATTTGAGCCCGTCTAAGACAGGCCTTTAGCTCCAACAATATTTCAGATCTGATTGTCACAGATTTATTGACGAAAGTTGTAGTAGAAAATCCCATGCACATTGGCAGAGTGCTTAAGAAATGAAGCCAGCGGGAGTGTTCTCCCCTACACTTTCTCGTATACTTCCCCCAAAAGGTACCGTTTCCCCTTCCCCCGCGTGGCTAAAAAAACTCGAACCTACTGTTACCCAGAATCCAATGACTATCGGAAGGTTTTTCATTATAATGATTGAAAAATATCTAGGCAAAGAATGAAATTCAAAGAGATACGTACTGATTTTCCGTTCTTACCGGCTCAAGGACAAACACTGACGTAATTCGCTCCATAGCTTTCGCGTGCACCGAAGATTGCTTCCAGTACGCAAGCGCATGGAGATGACGGATTCGTTTCAAAAGTAAATTATACGGACCGACATACAGTCAACCCTTTGACGGATTTGGCCCAAAATTTCATACGGACCTACATTCATGACGATAAAACTGTGTATAAAATTTTATCCATCTGGCTTTTCAAGTTTTTGAGTTATAGCTTTCGCATGACCTCGAACATACAGACAGGCAGACTTCCCGTTGACGGATTTTGTCCAAAATTTGATAGAAACCTACAAATTATGTTTAAAGACCACACACCAAATTTCATCCCCGTAGCTCTAATAGTTTTCGAGTTATCGTGTTCACAGACACACAGACATACAGGCACAGAGACACACAGGCAGACAGACAGACACAATTCCAGAATTGTGTTTTTCGGGCTCAGGGAGGTCTAAAACGTGGAGATTCGTCAAAATCTCGAGTTCGAATTTTTTGACGATTACAATACTTTCTCTTTGTAGACTTCGTATACGAGAAAGTAAAAAAAGCATAGAAAACAGCAATGATGATACTCGCTTTCGTTTTGCAAAATTTGTAAATATTCAATTCCAAAATTAAGTACGAAAAAGAAAGGACTTTTTTAACGGCACCGAAAGTAGAGATCTCCGAGAAGTGGAAAAATAAATTAA
Source organism: Araneus ventricosus (assembly GCA_013235015.1). Classification (NCBI taxonomy): domain Eukaryota; kingdom Metazoa; phylum Arthropoda; class Arachnida; order Araneae; family Araneidae; genus Araneus; species Araneus ventricosus. The sequence goes on from BGPR01005144.1 coordinate 90,082, forward strand.
TTCTAGTCTAACTTCTATTTGATATTAACGGAGTTCCGCGTCCATGAATCAACATAAATTGAAAAGAAGAGAACCTGCTAAACTTCAGCTTGAAAAAACCCCTGTCATAACTCCTAACGATGTTAAATCATCACAGAATCAAAACAGTATCCCTATTTTGTAGACAGACCGTCTGAATCTCTTTGGCACGCAACCAAACCACGCGATCATCACCGATTTCTCTAAGTAATTCTATTATGGAAGAAATCTCTCAACACCCTCCGTTCCAAGGAAAATTGGCCGCTCAGAAGGGTTTCATGCTTGGAAGTACAGTAAAACCCCGGGAATCCGAATTAATTGGTGCTGACCTCCGTTCGGATTCTGGGGAATTCGAATTATCCGGGAAATTCGGTGAAATACTCTCGATATGCCAAATGCAGTCGAGCATTGACTCTGGGTGCTCTGTGAAGGCGTGCGGAAAGGGCACGCGGAGATTCGCACGGTACAGTGGCGAACAAGTGGAGAGTAAAAAGAAGATATCTGAACATGTTTCTACTCACTAAGGTGCCGTATTCATTCTTAAGGACCATTTCGAATACTTCTTTTAAGTTTGGAATAAACATTAGCTTTGTTTCTGCTTCGTAATTGTTATTTTTCCTTCATTTTCCAGTAAAAAATGTTTCAGAAAATTAATAAAAAGGTGATCGGATTTCCGAGGTTCTACTGAAATATTTTCACTTAGCGTAAATGGCAACGCTCATGTAAGAAAAGAGACTTTGTAAATACAATTCGTGTTGTTCCATAGCGTAGTGAAGAAATGCTAGACTAAATCCCGGATGAGTTGCAGCCAAATTCTGATGCATGCACCACTTTGGCGTAAAGGCCAAACTCCATCCATCTAGCGCGTTGCGTCATTCCGATCCCACAGACGCTGAGAGACTGTTTTAAGTACTTAAGAGTACGGCCACACAAGCGGTTCTTCGCCGTTTTCTCGCGGCGGCCACTTCCCGCTGCGGCCGTATCCAAACCACAGCCGGCCAAGCGTGTGTATTTTCTGACGCGAGCTGCCATTTGTTTCAGCTTTCTAGCGCAACAGAGTGGCGAATTCAAACAGTTGTTTGTGTGAAACTTTTGATACATTAGAAATGTATAAATAACAGATTCATTCCATTTATCTCGTACTTGAAAACGAAACAAAAGTGTTTATAATTTCCTTTGAGTTTTGGTTTTTTTCCCCTGACATTCTTCCTCTTCAACTAAAAAAAATTAAAAGATAAATTATAGCAAAGTAAGAAGGTAATCGAAAGAATTCCTGCTTTAATTTGAACCCATATTAATTCCTTTCACCACCAACGCAAATTTGTTCAATTAAGACACAATTAGTAACAAATATGCCGCGTAGCTGCAAAAGTGGCCATCTCCAAATAAAGAAAATTTTGAGAAAAGTGGATTTTCTGTCGCATCTAGTCAAAATGAGATTTGAAAAATAAACTGCTTGCATTCGAGGAGTTTCGGCAATGTATTCTAGTTATCAATTCATGATGGTGAGATGTTAAGGGGGTCAATGGACATATAATCTTTAAAAAAATGTACTTTTGAAAAGTGGTGATGGTAACTTTTGCAGCTACACGACACAAATAGCTTATGTTAGAGATACTAACGTCTAGTTTTGAAGCATCACGAGTACTATTTTGTGGCGTACTTTGTAATTTTGAACCGCCATCTGAAAAGGACGAAACAATCCATTTCTAAGAGAGTAATTATTAAAATTAGGTTGTAATTGGGAAGGGGTTAATAAGTAGGGGAGACCGAGGCAAGTTTGGTACAGCGGCAAGCTTACACAAGGCTTATATTTCACATCCTATTGGTCGGGGAGCACTACATGTCATTTCAGAAGAAGTGTCTCGGCCTCCATTAATACTCACGCAAGTTCGGAGTCAGTCTTGAAATTGGATCGTGAAGTGGACAACTTTTTCTGATTTTTTACCAGTTTAGTAAATATTTACCCTTACTTATTGGCTTTAATAGAGCTCGTACTATTTGAATATTATAACTTATTATGGATTATCCTCTTAGGTTGTTCTGTTTTGGTTATTTTAAGTTATTTAGTTGATTATTTTTATTATAAATAAAGCTTATATGCTGAGTTATAACAAAACCAGCGGGAGTGGCCTCCCCTAAACTTTCTCGTATACTTTTCAAACATTTGTCATTTCCCTTCCCCCTGCGTTGATAAAAAGTTCGAACCAACTGTAACCCAGAATGCAATGATTATCAGAAGGTTTTTCATTGTTGATTATAGTGATAATTAAATATTGAGGTGAAGAATCATATTCAAAAAGATACGTATGTATTAAAACTTCGCAATATTTATTTTTTTATCAAACTCGAGCAATGCCAGTTCCGCGTGCGGAGAAGAAAACAGGAGAATAGCTTGCGCATGCGCAGAGATTGTTTCCAGCACGCAAGTAAAACGAGACGACCTAAATGTTTGCTTCCTTACAAAATCTCGCCGCCAGAATTGGTTTTTGGCAAACTGCCAAGTTTTCGAAGTATCTCTTCTTTGCACAGGCATTTCTACTATTGCGCATGCGTATGGAGTTGAACAAGTATGCGATTATACAGACCGGCAGACAATCAACCCTTTGACGGATTTGGCCCAAAATTTTATACGGACCTACATTCATGACGATAAAACTGTGTATAAAATTTTATCCATCTGGCTTTTCAAGTTTTTGAGTTATAGCGTCGCATGTTATCGAACATACAGACAGACAGACTTCCCGTTGACAGATTTTGTCCAAAATTTGATAGAAACCTACAAATTATGTTTAAAGACCACATACCAAATTTTATCCCCGTAGCTCTAATAGTTTGCGAGTTATCGTGTTCACAGTCACACACACAGACAGACATACAGACATAATTCCAAAATTGTGTTTTTCGGAATCAGGGAGGTCTAAAACGTGGAGATTCGTCAAAATCTCGAGTTCGAATTTTTTGACGATTACAATACTTTCTCTTTGTATACTTCGTATACGAGAAAGTAAAAATAGCGAGGGGCAAGTTTGCACACAGTGCATGGGGCAGGTTTGCACAGTGTGTTAACTTGCCCCATTGCTATTTTATTGTTATAATTGGCACAAGTGGTACTTGCATTACAAAGTCATTCCCAACACCTGAAGATGTGAGGCAATTTCAAAAAGCAGGGCCAAAGAAAAGAAGTAACAGAGGTAGGAAAAAGAGGCAAACATCAATTCTTACAGATAACACCTGTAAAAAATGCTTTACAAGTAGAGAAGGAGAAATTAATAAAGATTAAATTAGCTTCAGCCCTTCATGCTGTGTCTCAGTCAGTGAGCTCCACTAGAACACGTTATAATAATGTAAAAAACAGTGTGGATAAAAAATTTAAAAGTAAGAAAGCCTTGTTCTGAAAGAAAATTTGGGAAATTTTGAGTGTAAAAAGAAAAAAACCAAGAAAACTTTTGATTCTGGTGACGATGAAAATTGTCTGTGTATTTACTGTTTAAATTCATACGAAGATCATGTTTTGGCGAACAGTGGGTACAATGCACCGAATGCAAGAAGTGGTCTCATGAGGACTGTATTACTAAAATATTTTGTTTGAATAAATTGTGAGAGTGATTTTGAAAACTATTAGGATTCACCCTAATTGTTTATAATCTATTATGTACTTTTTGAAATAAACTAGGTTTCTTTGTATTTAATTTGTTGTATTTAATCACTGTAAACCTTCTATTTAATCATTTTTGGTGGTGTGTAAACTTGCCCCGGTCATGGGGAAAGTTTACACAGGTGACATCATGGTAAAGAAAATGGTATCATTACAAAAATATAATAATTTAAAGTATTTAAAAATATACACTACATGCGTTAAAGTCTAACTAATTGATTGGTAATGAAAATGAAAGAAATACTTTAAAGCCATAAAACAGAAAAATAAAAGTTTAAAAAGTGTGTGAACCTTCCCCCGTCTCCCCTACAATTATTTTTAAAAAATTTATTTAAAAAGAAACAGAAAAATGTAAACATTTAACAAAAAAGCAATATAAAATGACAAAGAATGAGCTGAATGACGTGAAAATAAAATCAGCTGAAATACTGACATCTGTAATATAAAACTGGAAAAACTATGGAAGTTCTAGAACTATAAGCTCACTATCCAAGTAGTATTCCTCGATATATTTATTTTAAATATCAAAAAATGTTGAACAGAACACAACAGGGTCAGATTAAGTCCTGTATTACCCCTTGCGCAAATCAATTTACGGCCCTCCCTCCTCCATAACTACCAAAGTCAGTTTATTGATTTTAATTTAATATCTATATAAATATAGTTATGAAAATTTTATATGTCATTTAATTGTTGGTCAGCTTCAAGAAAGTTATCTTCATTATCTCGCGTTTAAAAAAAATTAAATTTAAAAATAATTTTTTTAACAAAACGGTAAAAAAGCAACAAAATTTGTTTTAGTACATTCCAAATACTCATATACAAAGTTTCACAGGGGTGTTGAATCATTAGTCACTTCGTCAACTGTAAGAAAAAGATTGACCGCACATACCTGCAAGAGAAATTTAAAACATGAAAAAATTGCTAAGAATAGTGTTTTGAAATTTAAGTGATACTTAATTTTAATTTAACTACGTTCGAGTACATAGCCCTTGTAAACCAAATAAAATTACAAAAATTAAATAACCCTGAATATGCCGGGAAAAAATTCGATGCCTGAGGCCCCCTAGACAGTTGCCTACTTGATAATCCTACCCTGTAACACATGAAAATACCAACGGAAACCACCATGAGCAGCAAAGCGATATTTCCAGCGCCTGAAAAATAGACCCAAGCGCATCGTTTTGCGGCTGCCGCGAGAATGCACCCAGAGAAAGGGAGAAAACGGAGCGAAGGTCACGCGTGTGGCCAGCCCTGCGCTTCAGCATTCAGTCTAGAATTCTTCAGCGGTTGACCTTCAAGCAGTGGCTGCAGGAAAACGCTCGTCTGGCCGTAGACTCAGGGACGTCCAAAAGCCAAAATTTACTGAAATCTCGCAGTCGAATTCTTTGGATGTTTGCATTCGATTACTTTACTTACTGCTTCGTGTACTATTCGTGTATAAGAAAATAAAAAAGAACTATGGGTCACGAAAAGAAACTTCTTAATCAATCATGAGATCTCGGATTAGAATTTTTTAAGGAGAAATTCAGTCCTCTCCAACCAAATTTATCAGATCTCAAAATTGAGGAACTTAATTGCGAGTAATCAACATTTAGACTGTGTCATAATTGTACTATATAAAGATCTTTTTTGTCGTGTCTGCTGATGAATTTCTTTCAAACATGACCTTCTGAAAACACGATCCGTTTCTACAGCAGACGACGGATGCGGTTTTTATGTTCGCAGGGATGCATTTCAAGTTCTCTTGATAACTGGAGAAAAAAGAAATTTGAAATCCACTATTGTTGATATTGTTAGGAATCTGTAATGTAGTTTTCCTGCCATGTTAGCCTTTATGGCAGGAAAGAGAGTTTTACAGAGGTTTTTACTGGAGGCCAAGCCAATGAACTATTGACGACCATTTTGGCGACAAAATGGAGCTTCTAGAAATTGTAGAAATTACGGCCTTATCTCTACTAGGAACGGAGATATGGAGAACCTTCGAGAGAACTCTATGTGACGTCATGTCCTGTCGGTAAAGCTATGAATTCTGAGGAGCTCAAGCGAGTGAATCAATCTCTCTTTGGAGTTTCGTCCGCAGTGCAATCTAGTGAACTGATAGACACAGAGAGCTATTGAAAGTGCTGTTACTGGTATTTATTGGTGATCTGCTGGTTGCTTGTGTTATTTGGTTTTGTCACCTGTACTACGTGTTTTGCTGGAGTGGAATAAAGCCTCATTTTTTTCATTACCCTGCTTGTTGGACTAAATTCACGACCGGACGACTTTCGCAACAATATATTTAGGTTTTATGACAGGAGATGCATGAACTGAACAGATTGCAACAAAATCGTAAAATATCTTAAACCTTTAACTTTTCTAAAACTAATTGTCACACTGAAGCACTTAGGACATCTATTAGCCAAAATCAGAGGACAGAAATGTTTCAAATATGCAAAGAATACCCATACATGCTTCGAGTACCTGCTCAGTCGAAGGCGGAAGAGAGGTTTGAATGAAATGGATGCAGTGCTTGAAGACAGAGACGGAACCGCTGAGCATGGCGAGATTGCCCGACTTGCGCTGTTAGAGAAATTCGACGCCGAATTTCTCTAACAGTGAAAAAACAGGTGTATGCGTTGTAACGTCACGGCCGATGGCCGCGGTTTGATGGCTGAGCAAATTCGAGGCGATTTCAGACAATGAGTAGTTTTTCCGAATTTTATTACAGCTAATTTATATACATACATTTGTAATACACATTTTCTAGATTAGAATGCTTATGTACAAAAAATCAATAAAAATGACCTCGAAGGGAGGAACTGTAACACTAGTCGAGTAATTAATTAATTTCGCGAAACCAACCTGCACTGGGCTGGAAAATTCAATATAGTCCCGGAGTTCTATGTAAACTCCTACGAGATGAGCCGAGGACCGGGTCTATCCGTAAATATCCGAACTCGCAATCCGTGATGGGAGTACTACCGATTCTCGATTCGAAGCTAACCTAACGCTCACCAGCGTAGGTGAAGTCCAACCCTCAACTCTCTTCCGACAAACGAAATCCCCCCGTTTTATGTACCGATCTGGGTCTCCTCATTAGTAAGATGGCATTCCTTTCCACCACCCGCAAAAAGTCCCACCATTATGTCTCCCTCGTTAGCACTCTTCCTACAAAGGTAAATGTTGCCCCTCGTCCATCAAATCCACGCTCCGTTTCTTTGAATTGACCAGTTCCCTTCACGTAGGCGACATTGTCAATCAACGCTTTTTAAGAACCCTGTTGTCCTGTCTGGTCTCCAGCAAGTATCGGCGCCTCTGTCCCTTCAAGCTTTGTTATACCGGACCTGCACAGAGGAGCATTGTCGTTCCTCAGACGGTTGACACTAGTCGAAGAATGTTGTGTTAAATTTCACCTGCAACCCTAAATCATCGTCGTTATTTGGATACTTTGTTACAGCGTCTACACATTCTAAAGCAAATTATTCATCACAGAAGACGTAAAATGTAAAGGCTTCGAATTGGCAGTGATTCTAAGAGCCAGATTTCCCACAGGGCCGACCTAAGCGTCAGGGGGCGCATGTGCAGAAGAAATAACAACCAAATACGTACGCATTTGTTCAGTGTTATTTTCAAACGGCCATATGAAATAATGTTTTTGAAATTTGCATTCGTTACATTAAATATTTTGAGCGATGCATTTTCTTTCTGTCTTCTGTGTACCTTAAAATTTCTTGCCCTTGCACTTCTTTGCATTGAAATTGATTCAATAATGCATGTCCACTTCAATGCCACTTCGAGTCCATTCACGGGCAAAAGCTCGAATAAAGAAGTTCTAATAGCTATTTCAGACGATTTCGAGAAATTCGATGAGGTATTTTAGCGGGTGTTAATGTTGTGTCATTTAATAAGTAGTCCAATTTTGAATTAAGAAATTGAATGTGGTTCAAAGGTTATAAAGAATGTGTTAAGCTATTATATTTTTCAACGATAAACTATTGAAAATTATATCTTAACTTTTTTTGAGAGGCGGCGCAGAATATGTTTTGGCCTAGGGCGCAAAAATGTGGAAATGCGGCCCTATAAAACACATAGCATGGCGTTTGAAATAGTCGTTTCTACTCAAGGTGCAAAAGATTCATCTACCAAAACACTCAGGAGTTTCTCAGTTTATAAATATCACTAATGTTTTTTGCTAACACTGTTGGATTAAAATGAGTTTAACGCAACAGTATAAAGAAATTGAAGGATTTCAGAAAATAGAGATGGAGACCTATAAATTCAAAGGATGCGTAATAGGATGAACGATTGATGCAGGTGCTCTGTAACGATGAAAAGGAACTTTAATTTGTCCGAAAGTTATAAAATAAGCGAATGAAATTATCATACCAAGTTTGGCGTTTGAAATCGTACGACCTCCGGCATTGTTTGCAACGGAACGTTTCAAGAGTGACCCTGAATGTGATGTAATCAGACGTATTTCATAAGCTGGGTTGACGGAAAGAATGTTGATGCACGAGAAGATGCAATAAAAGATAAGAAAAAGATGAGAGGGGAGAGGAAATTAACTCACTGAGAAAGAACAGGAAAAAAGATTGTTATTAATCTTTGAGGATGTCAAAAAGCGAGCTTCGCTTGATAGCCAGGAGAAGATCCGAAAATATTGGAAATTAAGATTATGAGAAAAGGAGCTCTGAGCAACAGTAAGATGAGATACGACATAAGCCGGCAATTCATCTGCACTCCATTCCATTCCATTTGTCCCAAGACTGGTTTTTCCCACCCATTCAAGTCCAAAAATCAGGCACGTCATTCACTTGAGGTTCCAAAGTGCGCTACCACGAACGGCGGTAGGGGGAGGAAAAGATCGCTCCCCTCTACCGCCGCTCTTCGATCCCTCCCCTATTAATCCCCCACACACTAAGCGGATTTCCGGTTTTTCAGCCTCGTCGCGAGGTCTCAATCTAGGCAGACCCTTTGATCTTGGCGCTACCGCCGGTCTTCGAACCCCCCTATTAATCCCCACAC
>BGPR01005145.1:0-22782 GCA_013235015.1 Araneus ventricosus
ATCATATTTCTCAAAGTCTCCTCTTTTATTTAAAGTTTCGTTATCACTTTCATAAAATATATTACTTATTTCTAACATTATGGGGAAGTGTATCACAAACAAGGTTCATTGAAACACTGGAAGAAACATTCTGTTGCAACTGATAATGCACATGATAACCTTCCAGCAGCCACGCGCATGCAGGAGAAACTTACATCATGCATCGTATTACACGATACATCGTATTACTTACATCGCGTGCGCGTTTACAAAAATCAATGCAACTTTATTAGCTCCATACTAAACATAGATTATATAAATAAAAATCCATCTAAATTTACAAAAGAACGATATAAATATGTGATACGATGCAAGTATCTTCGACAGACGCGCGACTGCTGGAAGGTTAAATATTGTCTAAGTTTGAATGAATATTTAAATTCGCCGTCACTAACTCAGCAAGTGCATGACGAGTCCCAGCGTCAAATGTACACAAGGGATTAAACTCAGCTTAAAAACGTTTATGGCATCATCGCGGCATCTGGCTGTTGTAATTACATGCAGATCTGATCCGCCCTCTTTGTGATGTCATCTATCAACCAATACCGAGCGGCCTGTTGCAGTATTTAAGGACGGTGATTACTTTTGTTATTTCTCTTTTTGTATCATATCACAGCTAACGTGTTGAATGATGTTATAATTTAAGTTAGGCTTTTGTTTTAGTTGTCGTTGTATTAAATATGTTTTTTTATCAAGTAGTATTCTTTTTACTGTGTCATCAGCATTGTGTTTAACACGATGGAGTCCTTCTGAAACTTGTAATAAATACAGATTTGTGATGGAGTTGAGGAAGAAGCTAGGTAGCGAGGGTTGTACCAATCTACATGTAATACTTGATAGTCAAGCGATGTTCGTGCTTAATCCCTTAGCGGCTACACCCGTAAACCTCACCTGCTCATAAGCTGTATAGTTAACTTGACCCGACGTAGGCTGGAGAGTTACACGTTGCAGTAAGTTAATAGTTCGCTTCAGATAATCTCAGCAATTTCATAACAGCGCTGTTTTTGGATACTTCAGAAGTTTTATCCCATGTCAAGCATATTAGGGCTTTGAAATCATATTTTTCTAGGTTCCTAAATATCGTCACTCAAAGTGCAAAAAGTTTTATATCAAAACTTTCATTTTTATGAAATCCACTGATCGTTACTCATATCGCCAACGGATGTCAAGTCAACAATCTCAGGAAACAAGATGGATACTAAGGTGTATGATATAGTAAATCGTCACTTAACAAGCAACACCTCCTATCTCAATTTTTTGAAATTTCAAGGAAGAAAAATTTGAATTTTTCGCAACCAATATTAAACATCTCCGAACATTTTTTTCACATCTGTTAGGAACATGAGGGTTCTCGTTAATATCAAATGTTAAAAAAATTCTAAAATATTCGTTAGTAGTTGCACGCGCACGGCGTTGCCCGTGGAATCAGGAATTCAACAAAATGAAAAAAAAAAACGCCCACAATGACATGAAAAAGTTCTGAAAACAAAACAAAAGCTACATATTATTGATTTTCCCTCTTATTTTACTTCGCGATAAAGATATTTCAAATGTAGAAAAACAATACAGAGTATGTTAATCTGAAACAATATTAAAAAATTGTAATGTGAAAATGATTATTATACAGCAAGTAAAATATACGAGGCATAAACACGTTAATTGCCAAAAATAATAATCGATGTCATTCAGTTGAAGGTTATGACGTATCCTGACGCACCGTCAGACAATCAAAATTACCAGCAAAGTTCCGGAGTGTAGCGGGAGGAATCTCCCTAGAGGAAAGATATCTTTCAACTGACTAGAAAAAAAAATTAATTAAAAAAAATCGGGAAAAAGATATTTTAACCATTTATGTTTTAAATCCGACAGAACCGTTGCAGTTATAAGCTGAAAAAAAATTGAAAATAATAGTGTTATTAGAACGTTGGATGCAGCAAATTTAAAAACAGAAATAAAATTTCGATGGCAAAACTGACTATTTTTTTAAAAAATTCTCAAAATTCAGTAAATTATGTTCGAATCTCAAAACAGACTTCATTAGAACGAAAATTGCTTGTTCTATCCGATGATCCATTGATTGCTTTTCAGCGATCGTTAGAAAAGATACTACAGCCGTAAATGTGCCAAAAATGACACAAAACATTCAATAAAAAAATTTCTAGATTGAATTTTAAAATTCTGGCTTCTATGCGCATTGAATAACCTTTACGACTACCTTTGTGCCAAAGTTCATGGCTTTCAGTGCGATAGATTCGTCTGGACATCGCGCGCACACACGCAAACATTGCCTTTTATAAGTATAGATTGCTTGCGAGAAATTCAGTTTTTTCGTCCTCTTCGAAATTCCAAAAAAAATGAGATAGGTGGTGTTGCTTGTTAAGCTACGAAATAGAGCTAACACAATCTACGAAGGTTATAAAATAACTATACATAAAATGATTTCAATAGAAAAAATGAAACTTCAAAAACAATTTATCTGAAACTATGACCAATTCATTGCATTGTTTACCTTAGCAGCCATCTTGCATTTTGGCGTTTGCGACTTGCATCGGTTTTCGGTATGAAGATAAGGATTACTGACTAGCGGATTTCAAACCAATGGAATTTTTGTTATATGACACTTTGCACTTTGAATGACGATATGTGTGCGTTTCCGGCGATGAACAATTTCACAGTACTGCGAAAGCACTCTCCATTTTATCCTATTCCATGCAGTGTTTTAAAGATGTCTATTACAAGTTAATGCCATTCCTTTTGTCAAGGATCGTGTACCTGTACGTTAGCAATGTGTTGCATTATATTTGCATTACTCTGTGATATTTTAATTCCAATGTAAAGTGCTGATCTCAGAATGACAAGTCTTCGTATTAGTCGAACAAGTTTCACACATCAATAATTTTTTAATTATATTTTTTGAAAGAGAATCTACGCGATATCCTTCATATCGCGTAGATAACTTTCATATCGCGCCAATTTTACCTTGTTCATCTTAACAGGAGACTTGGTGGGAGAACTATGCACCGAAATATATATAGTTATTTAAGAGGCGTTCAGCTCAATCAGCTTTATATATTTTACATTTTTGAACATTTGTTTCATTCTTTTTACCAATGGATTCCTACTTTTATTGTTCTTTTATATTTTACGGGAAAATAAAATGCGTTCTGTAAAAAGAGAACTTCTTCCTCTTTTTCAACATTTAATAGGACGAATAAGGCTTATTTTAATCATGCATTTTGTGCAGTGCAACCAAAGAAATGGCTGGATTGCATAATCAACCTAAGAAGGCTATCAACATTTATGAATTTGAATAAAGATATTTAGTATTATATTTTTCAAGCATTTTTGTCACAAATAATCAGAATCTCAAATTTTGTTTGAAATTTCCTTTCAAAGCGATAGGATCACCACATTTTTAGTGAATCAAATGCTTATTTTTTTCAAAATGTGAAATGCCAAATTTTAACCCGAAAGGACGCGCATCGGGCCTGCGAGTCCCGGTGACTGCAAGAATTTATTACAGAAAATGAACCCCTGAACAAAAAAATTCCATATTCACAGTAGCTGCATTCAAGGTCATTTACTTGCTGACCTTAGATTTTTCAAGAATTTCCCCTCATTTAGTATCTCAGAAAACAGACGGTCAGACCTCCGAAGCCCGATGCGCTCACTCGCGTTTCAGTGTGGGATTGCAAAAGAGAGCAGATAGATCGCAACACTTTATCACTATTCGAGCTACAAATATGAGGTGTAAAGATTAGAAAGGCTTTTAGCTGAAAATGAACTAATTAAGAATCGATTAACAAAGGAAATAAAGAAATTGTTTCTGTTGAATTAGTTAGAGATAATAATTTGAATTCTGAAAAGGAATTAGACAATAAATTTGATATTTGCGAGTCCGCCAATTATTTAGAAGAAGGTTGGAGTTAAAAATTGGTGTAGTAAACGGTAAGATAGTGGAATTAACAAATGGTGTAAAAAAGAACCTCGCAAATATATGAGAACTTTTACACACAACATCGTCATACAACTACCTGAAAACTTTGGTGAAGCAAAAGTTATTTAATCGGTTTAAAAGTCTTGGAAATGCTTATTGATGAGACAGATGAAGCATTAATACTTATATCCAGGAGAATTCAGGTAATTTTGAACTGGAAAGGCAACCTTTTCATGAATTCCGTGGAAGCAGGGGTGGCGCCAGAGGGGGACCAGGGGTCCATGGCCCCCCGTCGGGGATGCTGTGCCCCCCAACGAGGAAAATAATTGTACGGGGTATCCAACCGTAGTTGATAAATAATAATCTGGCGAAAATTTGAGATCAATTTCATTATATTCGTCCTCCCATACAGCAGGTCGTGCCCTCCTGTCGGGGAGACTGTGCACCCCTGTCGGGCAAATCGGACTCCTCGTTGGGCAAACTCTAGCGCCATTTCTGCTTGGAAGTACAAGCATTCATCGACCTTCTTCAATTTAATGCGCTTCCCAGAAGAGATTTATTTTAAAATTATTTTATTAATTTCATATTCTGTACACTAGTGGAACAAATGTTTCGTATTAAAGTAAATGTATTTTTCTGCGCGTTTTGTTGAAAAAACAAGACCCTGAGCCTTCGAAGCTTAAGGGATGTTGTTTTGAAACGCAGTATAAGAACTATGTTAAGAATCGATGGAATTAGTTCATGCTCAATTGAGATGTTCTGCGTCAATTTACTCTTGTAATCCATTGAGTGTATTACAAAGGGTCGTGATGTCAGAGCACACAGCTTAAGACAAAGAACAGTTAGATGTTATACGACAATTACGTTTGTCATACTGCTGTATCACCTAAATTGACTCCATTCCAATTTTCAGTAAAAGATAAAAATTATTCTCATTTCCAGCAAAAATCATTACTGACAAAGCTGAAGAATAATTTATATTTATTCTTCATCTAATAACTTTCTACTTATTTTCGTAGATTTCTCTAGTTATAAGTATCGAATTTTTTAATGTTTATTCATGACTAAGCATATAAATTTTTGCAATAAATAGATCACAGCTTAAAATTCCTAGACGTCTGCTAGAAAAGGTTTCCACGAAATGGTTTTCAGTATTTACATTACAAGCAGCAATGAAGTTGAATAACGTTTTCAAATCTACTTATGTTCCTTTCTTTTCGTTTTGCATATTTAGGTCATTTATTTATTTAATTACTTTTGCAGAATTTAATTACTTTATTGTGTCAGTGTTTCAAACAATAAATCCAGACAATCAAGCTGGTTAACGTGAAACCAAGAATCCTAAACTTTTATTACAAGATTTTCACCTTAAATGTATTTAGAATTTCGTTTCGTTTTTTAAAACAACAGCTGATTCAATAGAGATAAAAGCAAGGGTATAATTTGCGAAGAAAATGGATATCAAGCTCAATAAATTTTGTTTAATGGCGGTATTATGTAACTATGGATGTTTTTAAGGACAGGTGCCGTAGTTTAATCCACGGTAGCTTTGAAAACGTAGGATACCATAAGTAAATCTGATGCAAGATATCTTATTCTTTTAAAAAATATTTAATCAAATTAAAATTTTCAATCCTGGCAAATTTTAGCTGCAATTGTTATGAAAAAATTAGGTTTGCTTGTATTATTGGTGTGATTTTCAAAGAAAATCTAATGTACTATGGTACCGAACACTTATTAACTTCCTGATTTTGTAATGAAACATGGTCACAGCAAAAATATGTATTACAGAATATGAAAATAAAAAAATGCATAAAAGTATTGCTTTCAATACATAAACTTTCTCCGGCTAAATTCAGTTAAAGTTTGCTAACAAATGTTAAATTTCACTTTGCTTGTGTCAAATGTCAACAAAAGACAAAGCTTATACATACGTATACATAATATTTACATATCTGACATAGTTCATTTATTCTTTTTCAAACGACTGCCTACGTTCGGAACAAAATTTTTGAAAAATTGTATCTTTTAATAAATTTTTGTTTTTTATGTGCATTATCAATTATAAACACAAAAAACACCAAAAAGTTTTTTATAAATATAATATTTTTTGAGAAATATGTGAATTTGTAGTAAATTTTAATGAAATTTAACCATAACGGTTAACACTCTACACCAAATTGTAATACAGCAATTTTAATTTTCTTTGCAGACAAGTTACAGAGGACAATGATCTAGGAAAATAATTAAAATCTAAGAAAAAAATTGAAATGCAAGTAAATTAGAGATAAAAAAATATGTGTAAATATGCATTTTTCCATTAATTCACAACTTAATTTTTCTAAAAACACATGTAAATTAAAAAGTATTCCACGAACAACAAATATTTTAGACAAAGTATTTTAAAATCGTTATAACTTTTTTTCTAATTCACTTAGAAATAAAACGTAAGCGGATTTCGAGCGACGAAAGTCTGAACTACAAGAAAACGTCAAAAAATAATTTTCGCCTAATTGGTAAAAAATCAGTGTTTTCAAGGTAGGCAGTCACCTTAATTAATTTTGGTTTCATTCTCTGAGAACTGATATCCCAGGCAGCAAAGACTGATTGGTAAATAGTTGGCCAAGCGCCGCCCTGATTGGTAAATGATCGGCATATTTCAAATGAATCGTTTTAAGATCGCCCCGATGCCGAGCTGCGACCTTCCTTTATCAGAAGAATAGCTAAAGATCGGAAACACGTCGTAAAGAGATGGGTTTCTTTTTTAGATGACTGTTTATTGGTCGGCTAGACAAATGTAGAATCGTCTCATAGATGGCGCTGTGAAGAAGCGTTGGACTTGTTCTATTATTTTCAATCATCACATAGAATCAATCATCTCATGATTTCGTTGAAGCATTCTATTTAGGGCATTTTCTCTTCACTCACCCACGAAATAAACTCATCCGGGTAACTTTGAACCTTAACAAAATATTCCAATTTTCCTTTTCTTTTCTTTTCTGTCCTTAAACAATAAAGATAATGCGGGAATGTAAATGGGTGTGCATGTGTATGGGTGAATATAAATACACGCCAGTGAGCGTGTGTGAATGCGTAATGCACGTAAGTGTGTATAAGTGTGTGTGTGTGTGCGTGCGCGTTTGCGTGTGTTGACTGTGAATGTGTGTGGAAGACAGTGGAAGTGTGTGGATAACAGTGGAAGTACGTGGATGATCATGGAAGTGTGTGGATGACCATGAGTGTGTGTGGCTAGGGTGTGTGAGAATATTTGTAAGTGAATGTTTTGACTTTAATTATGCATGAACAATAAAATTAGGAAGAAAAAAATATCTCACAATTAATACTTTTTCTAATTTAAAATAAGTTTAGAAGTTTGAGGAATAATGTAACTTTTAACATTTTGCGAGAAAATTTAATTTCATTCGATTCAGAATCAAGCATTTTCCAAAGAAATTTTAATCTGTAATAAACATAATAAATTCTTCGTTTCACAGTGTAATGCAAATCTTGATTTACTTTGAATAGAAAAAAATATTTAAAAAACATTCTTTTTACAGTCATATAAATATATATATCGTTTCGTAGGAAAACTGACACATTAAAAAACCTTTTTGTTTAAAACAGAGAAATAAACGAAAAAATATTAATGAGTGAAATATATTAAACATTATAAAAAAATATTCTATATATATTAAGCATTATAAAATCATTAAAGAAAGAAAGAAACTTTTCGGAAATAATTTTCTATCGCTTGTGCATGCGTAGTCTAACATGTTTAGACATGTAGCAGTAACCTGTTGTCACTCAAATAAGCTAACTTAAAAACAGGTGTTCTGACAATAGTTACTCTTTACAAAGATAGATGGCGGCACGAGAACTTAAGGTGAAGTAAAATTTAAATAAATTATTTTATCACTTCTTTCAAAGTCCGGAGCAGTCTAGTGGTTAGAGCGTTTCTCTCCGAACTCGATGGTCGGCGGATCGATCTCCGGCTCGCAGAAATTGCAGTTTTGTCACAATTTGCTTCGAAGTCGTGCAAGTAAGTTCAATTGAAAATGAGTTCATAAATTAATTGAAATTAATAATTAAGCCTTGATTAATTAACGTTCGCAAATGATAAGAATTAATTAATTAACCTTCCAGATAACTCGATACATGATGAAAATCTCTAAGTTGGACTAGGATGACACCAGAAGAAGGGGGATGAAAAAGGGATTGGACCCCTCTGTAGGAGCACGGCCTTGAGGAGGGAGTGGAAAAAAGGGGTGTGGACCCTTCTGTAGGAGTACGAGTTTGGGAGCAGGAGGAGACAACTCAACTCCGAATTGACAGTGAGGGGTTAATTCATGCATTTTAATCCGAGGTTCGAACCTCAGATTAAAATGCTTCAATTTACGTCAGTAATTAGAAGATCTAACCTCGCCCCATTATCGCCCTATAATCGGCAATCGTCGGAAATGCATCGGCCAAAGCTCGTAAAACCGTTTGGGGCGATTTATTCCCTGGCATTGGCCAATGTAAAGCGGTGGTGCATGCCCACCTACCAGGCGGCGTCGCGAAAGATGTCGCCCCAACGATGTAAAGTCGGCTGGCGATGTTTGGCCATTGCTTGGCCAACGATGTTTTGCTGCCTGGGATTAGACAATGTACCTGGTTTATATGTTCTACGTAGAAAAATAAGTAGTTAACAAGTAAATAGAACTTCGCTAGAATAGAAGTTCGCTAAAAAATGTTAAATTTCACTTTGCTTGTGTCAAATGTCGATAAAGGACAAAGCTTATATATACATATTTAACATAATATTTACATATCTGACATAGTACATTTATTCTTTTTCAAGCCTGTGTATTTAATTAATTTTCGTTTCATTCTCTGAGAACTAGACAACGTAACTGTGGTTTACATGCTCTACATAGAAAAATAAGTAGTTGACAAGTAAGTAGAACTTCACGGCCGAGAATACTTCAGGAAAAGCATGGAATTAGTTCAAATGAATTTTAAAATACCTAATTAATACAATTTTTAAACATGGAATTTGTAAATTGATCATGTGAAAAAATTCCCATGAAATTAAATTTTACTAAGCAATGATTTAGCTGAATAGAGAATGCTATCATGTTCCAGATGAGACATGGTATATTAATAGTACACGTTTAGAGTGTTCTGCCATTAACACTCTGACTGTGTAATCTTCTTAAATCACTATTTAAATGCAAAGTTTGAAATACCATTGAGCCAAGCGAGTTGTTATTTATATGCAAAGCTTTATTAGTACAATATGATCCAACGCTATAAAAGTACTAAGTAAATAAGTACTAAAAAGTAAATAAATACTAAATAAATAAAATACTAAGCCTGTGAAAATCACAGTATGACAGCAAAAAAAAGACCTGCTTCCAACCCTCGGAAATCGCGGGATAAGCAGTCAAAGGGTTAATATATGAATGTACAATATCCCGGCAATTCCCAGAAATAGCCTTCAAACTTTCAGCATAGCGTTTATACTAGAAAGTTGTCACTGTTATTAAGCAGCGAAGCAGCATGGGTTGTAATATACTAACCTGCCGACTGGTTGGTCAGAGTTCGGTCCTGCATTTTTTTTTCAAAATATATTTTTAACTGAACAATTTCAAATTACACTAATACTTTGTAAATATGTTAAATGAAATATTAATCATATTTATGCATAAAAAATAACTGTTCACTCATATTCACTTGGGTCATAGATAATATTTAATTTTTAAGCAATTATAAATACAAGTTTAATTGTTCTAAATAATAAATATATTTATTCTCATCGTGAAAAAGTTCATGTAGTTTTTTTTAATTCAGAAATTTTATAAATTTTTTTTAACATTTATTAATTTTTAATTACATACAAGAAATAGAATGATAATAAAAATATTGGAAGCATAAAATATTTGATATCTTAGAGAATTAATAAATTACAACTATTTACATATAAGAGCAACGTTTCTTTAGAAGATTTGTTTGGAAAAAAAGTTCAAAATTTGGGCAGTCTGCCTATGTAATCAATGAATTAACAATTGCTCACTATTTTCCAGCTCAAAATTGGCTCCTTAGAGTTAGAACGAAGATTTTATAACTATTAATCCAATAATTTAAAAGTTTTAATGCCAATTTAATGATAATAATGAATGTAATTATTATTTTCCCCATTAAAATTGTTTTTATTAACTATAATTCAAGTATCGTATGAATAAACAGTTATTTCATGCCTAAAAATTATAAATATTTCAATTAAAATATTTGCATTTGTTAATTTAACTTCAAATCATCCATTTATAATAATAATTTATTTGAAGTTATTAATTTCAAAAATTATATTTAAAAAAGTAACATGTGAATAAACAGTTATTTATACACAAAAATGATAAATCTTTTTATTAAAAATATTTATAAATTATTAATTTAAGTTGAAATTATCAATTTCACAAATTATTTTGAAAAAAATAATGAATTGCAAGACCCAATCCTGTCCAGGCAGACGGTAGGCTGATACACTACCACTCATACTGCTTCGTCGCTGATCAACAGCAAAAATATATAAGCTCTCTTCTGATATATAAGCTCTGCCGAAAGTTTGAAGGCTATTTTTTCAGAATTCGATGGTTATTGCGCTTTTATATGCTAATGAGTGAACATCCTAAATGTGCACTAATTATAAACTAAATTTCATCTGAAATGAATTTTCTTCCTTTCCTCCTGAAGTCCTGCCCTCCTTTTGTAAGTGTGTGTAGTCTGATATGAAAAACTGAACTAACTTCTCTCCATTTAGCAATAGAATAATTAAAATGCAATGATTCCTTTAATAAATTGAATCAAATTCATTAATAAATTAATTAATGTTAATAGACAAAATTAAAACTAATACTGATTGGAACATTAGTTTTAATCTAATTTAGCTGCATTAACGTCCCATTTTTAGCCCACATGAGGGCTATTTTGAGATCTAATGTCTTTTAACCGTGGACGTGACGATCATCACGTTCTCCATTCTTCCACAACACACTAAGAAGAGTTGCCTTCGATGGCAAATTTCACATACAGCGGACCCACATATTCACTGATTGCGGATCTTCAGTGGATTCGGGTCTAATCCTTCACCCTTAAGCCGTGACCTTACCTCTAGGCCACAACATCTCTGGAAGAACATAACATTAGAATTTTTTTTCTGTAATGTTTCGAGGAAAAAAAGCTTTATCTCTCGGAATTCGTACCCTATGCCCAAATGATTTCAATTATCCCTGTACTCGTTGAAAATTGAAGATTTCCTAAGCATTCTATCAAACGTTTGAGGTCCCTAATGGCAGAATCTCAGCATCACGACCTTATTCCACCAAAGATCTGCCCTGTATGGGGCCCGGATGCACTTAAATCCAGTTTGGGTCAGATTCCTTCGCTGGTGTGGAAGTCTGTAGAGGGGTGTGTTGGCTCAAGTGTTATCCCCTTCATCTGATTACGACTCAACATTACGAGATTCGTTCCAAGATATCCCTAGAGTAACTTCAAGGTAGATCAATAATATAATTAAATTAAACTAATCCAAGCTACCAAATTTGGGCTTATGCCTCATCCTGTTTAGATTACTGCTTCACAGCGAACCTATAAACTCTTAACAGAGATAAATCAAAAACTCTTCTTAAGTCTTTATTTAGTAAGAAGTCAGTGAAACCTTCCTCACCTTCTTTGGCAAGCTTCTGCTCCAGGGCGAGTCTTTTTTCTATGATATTTGTATGCTTCGTGAAGCATTCCTCAACTTCCTTCTCGCTGATCAAAGGCTCCTTTTCATAATGTTTCTGTGGATCTTCTTCCAGAATATAGATTTTATACAAGGTGTACTGCGGACTAGAATCTTGGTAGGTTCCACCAACACAAGCAGCAAAAGCAACACATAGCAGAAGTATCATTCTGGAACCTGGGGAAAAAATCGAAGGATTGGGAACAGAACCTCTATAAACAAAGGTTAATTTTATTTTTAAAAATTTCTACTTTTTAAGATATTATTTAAAATTCGAATCTGATGATGATACCTTAGTCACTCCAGAGCCAAAAGTACTCCATCCACAGAGCAAGTTACCTTTATATTATCGGCAAGATGAATTTTCAAAGAAAGCGTTGAGAACCAGAGTAGGCAATCCCCAGTTTTCATTATGCTGAGCTGGGCATTATATTTTATAAACTTTAAAGGTGACGAATGCTGCTGTCTAGATAGAGGAACTTAAACTTTTTTGATCGACTCTGTTTTAAAAGAAAACATTTTTTTTACATTTCAATATGATGGCTATCTCAGCTTAGAGAAAATTGCGGATTGGTGCACTTTGGTTCTGGACGTTTCAAATGCCCAATTAAAATGTGAATTCAAGGAAGAAACAGAAAATTTCTTTCCCC
Organism: Araneus ventricosus; assembly: GCA_013235015.1. Lineage (NCBI taxonomy): Eukaryota > Metazoa > Arthropoda > Arachnida > Araneae > Araneidae > Araneus > Araneus ventricosus. The sequence continues at coordinate 12,389 of BGPR01005145.1, forward strand.
TATTATGAAGTTATTCAAAGATATCTGTCCGTTTCAGTAGCTAGTGAGATTAGTCATTCTATTTTTCCTAATAGTAATAAATGTAGCGATCATAAATGGAGTAATAAACAGGAAAGAGTGATAAAATTATGTACATGGTGATCGGATGATAGACAGCCTTTTTCATTGGGTATCGAAATGCCAACGTATTGTTTTCCAGGTAATTAATGAATTAATGAACGGTGTTTCTTGGTCAACATGTGTTATTTTGAGACGTGCATACGGGAGGGTGGAAGAAGGATAGTTACCCCTTACCTATAAAAGATTTTAAACCAGAGAGGGAAAGAGAGCTCTGCTAGTCGATTTACCTTTGGTGCAGAGAGGGAGAGAGAGAGCTTTGATAGAGAATAGGATGGGTTACCTTTGGCTCAGAGAGCGATAGAGAACTCCGCTGATCGGTGCAAAGAGGAGAATAGTGTAGAGAAGAAGATAACTTTGATCTCGGTCGGTTACTTTTTTTCTGCAAGTGAATTTGTCTTAAGAGAATTCATAAATCTATCTCTCTCTATATATATAACTCAATGTGTTTGTTTGCTCCAGAATGACTTTGGAACGCCTGGACGGATTTTGATGAAAACTTGATACACATCTCATGGCACGAATCCAAAGTAGACGTGTCACCTTACCAATCATCCAGTGCAGGGTGGGGCAAAGTATTAAATAAATAATCGTATAATAAAATGGCTGATTGTAAGATTAAAGCGTGTGCGATAGAACCATTTTGCTGAAACTTGGTACACATGTTTCTTATGGATCAACTACAAATGCTGCGGAGATAAATCAACCCTTACTTAATCCCTCAGGGCAGGGCAGGTGCCCTTGCTTAAATACATGCAACAGGAAACTAGGTACGCATGTTTCTCATTGCCGAAAAGTAAATGTTTTTGGGTTGAACCAAACATTGTGAGTAGAGGTAGTAATTTAAAAATAGATCACCAGTGACCAAATGACATGACCAGTGGCGGCTCGTGAGCTCAGAAACGAGGAGGGCTGCAAGATAGTATTTATCAAGAGTATAAGTGTTTGAAAAGCTAGTTTCTCTTTCAGCCGGCCAAATGTTTTCCAAAAACCAGATACGAAATTTCCTGCTTTTCAAACAGATTAAATAACCAGCATATGGCATTTACTACTAGTTTTACTAACAGAAGGTTAAGTGAATGTTGATGTGACGATTCTGCCGACGAAAAAAAAAGTCAGAGCTCTTCATACACACTTCCCTCCTCGACCACTTCACTCGATGACACTCTTCCAAAAATGAATATCTTCTTCAAAAGAAATCTAGCCTTGTATCAAGAGAAAGCAAATAATCAATCAATTATGTGTTTCTGTCGACGCAACACAAACCAAAACCAAAACCCATGAACAGCAAATGAGATTGCCACTTTGTGTGGGAATGAGGAAAAAAAGAAAAATAAATTAAAAAGAGCATCTTTCTCTCGTTCACTTGTGTCCGTGCAAGCCAGAAATGCTCGCCCGGCAGCCCATAGCCTATCTAAGTTAAAGGGAATAAGGGTTGTTTTTTCTGTCCGGATTTTCTGCGCAGTGAACGAATTTTTTGTTGGGGTGGGGGCAGAGTACTTTGCAGCTCAGACCTGCTCCTCTCTTACTTGTTGATTCATTTTCTGTCTTCTTTCCAATTTTTTTATTACTTTTTTGCATTTTCGTAAATCTTGGAACTCTGAGAGTGAAAAAGTAAGCAAATAAAATTAAAAACGAAAATAAAAGTTTAAAAAAAATTTCAGTGAGTGCTGCAACTCTAAAGAACGAGCCGCCACTGGGCATGATATTTGATACGAATTGTACTATATTGATGAACCTGGTACGCATGTTTCTCACAGACAGACTAAAAATCAAGTAGGGGTAAATCGATGCTCACCCAATCCATCAGCAGGGGTAGTCATTTGAATACTTGTCACAAATAGGTAGACTGTTGTGAAATTTGATAGAAGAAGGGAGATTTTGATGAAATTTGGTACACATATTTTTCTCAATGACCGACTAAATATATCGTTCGGGTAAATCAACCCTAATCCTGTTCCCCAGGATAGAATTGGAGAACTCGTTAAAATGACTCGTTAAATGATTGACATGAAATTTGATGTTGATTTTTCAAATTTTCGAACTAAAAATATGGTGGAATAAAATCTTCTGTAATTAGTCCCTCAGAATAATTATCACCAATCCACCCCATTCAGGATAGAATGGGATGAGTGGTAAAACGGACCATTTGAATTACACTGGATTCGCATATTTCAACCAATCAAATAAAAATTTGGTGCTGTATTATATAGTATCTTCTCTAATGAACCCCTTAAGATGATTGCAACCTCTATAGCATCTAGGAATGTTTGTATAGAACATTTGAAGCAGATTTGATGAAAATTAATCAGTAGTTTTCATTTTTTAACTAAAAAACAGGAAATGAACCCTAACTCAGCCTCTTCTGGGTTAGGTGGAGGCGAGTATTGAAAGACGCTGAACAACTGGGCCTATTAGCATGAAATTTTTATGTCCAATATTCCTAAATATATATGATGCCAAGAATGGGCCTAAAATATAAGAAAGATATGAAATGAAGAATACCATATGACCAAACGGAAGAAAATTATTATACTTTTAATTTGTGAATCATTTTATTAGAATTTGAGCAATGTTTATTCACTAAAATAATATATACAAGCACTATTATTAATATAGCTCTGTTTACTTCCTATAAGCACTATTATTCCTATATAGCTCTGTTTCCAAAGTTTTGATAAGCAAACGACCGGGAAACACCGGATATTCTGTAAGTGTATAATTTTAAATATATACCAAAATATATAAATGTTTGTGATCGTCCATTTTGGTAATTCCTTATTCTTTCTAAGAGACTTAACTCCTTGACTTACGAATTCATTTACCCTTCTAATTAGAATGAAAATCCTTTGGAACCTTTATTTTAATTTAAATCCATATAAGAATTAAAGGATGCTTATTCGTTTTCAAGAGATTTTCGTCTTTTAAGTTATTGCTACTTTGACTTAACTACAGAAGTAATTATAAAAAATAACGTAATTCGATGAATAAGTCAAATAAGCCGTTGTATGCGAAATGGGTAAAAAACCTTTCAGTGAAACGTGGTAAGTGCGAAAGCCTTAATCATGTTTCGCCCTCCAATGCCACCATAAATATTTTCATTGCTGTTTATATACAATTTGAGTGAAATGGGCCAAATATCTTCTCAAGAAAGCGAATTGCTTTTTGTATACAATATCATATTACAATTAAAGTGTTTTAAACCTTTGCACTCGTATGTTGAGTCAGACGCGACATTCAAAATGATGCATCTTTTACATATTCTTGTTGGATAGAACTTATTATAAAAACCTTATAATAGCAAAACACACAGATTAATTTCTAGGAATTGAAACAAATTAATAACAATATTTTTCAGCTTCCTAAAGCGCTACATCAAGCCTTACACTCACACGTGTATAATTATGCATCTTATTATCTTTCGGAGTGCAAAGGGTTAATAATAGAAGCTAATTCATTTAAATCAAATCAGTGTTACGTTATCTTAAGAACTGTATATAATAACTCAGATTCGATTTCTACATTACCCGGCAAAAGAGATTTAATCACTTGAAGTTCATTTGATTAATTTCCTACTAATAAATTTGGACCTATTAACTTTAGATTACATAATTCCTTAACTTTACAATTAATGTTTCTGACTCACCTAAATTCGAAAATGTACAAAATATCCTCTTGTTAAAGTCGCATATCGTTTCTTTAAGCTGAATAAAGACTGAAATGTTATGTATTCAATGTATTCAGATAATAACAGATGTCATAATACCAGGCTCTCATTATTTTACTTTTATTTCTGATATCCAAAAAGACTTCTATTGTCCATGTTTTGCATTTCGAAAGCATGTTGAATAAATTTCTGCGTACTCATTCCTTTTTATGCTTTTAAGACACATGAATGACAACTCTTTTTAACAATGTACTTAAGGAAGCAGATGTGCTGTTTAATTATGCGCTATGCCCCATAACCTAACTGAGATATACACTGCGTGTTAGAACAGACGTATTTCTGTCAGAAGACAAATTATCAATCAAGATTTTATTTATGAAAGCATTATATCATTGTCTTTTTGCTCTTTAATACTTGATTTTAAATAATTTTAAATAATTCAAAAAATGAAAAGTAAAATAAGTAATTGAATAAAAAATCAGTGTTAAATTATGTATAGTCTTTAATTTCAGATTTTCGTAAGCTAAGTATTAATGGCGTTACTAAATATTATGGCATATTAATTTAAGATGAAGATACACAGAGAAACTTCTTTGGAGGCTTTTGAGAATTAAAGAGAGCTGAACAATAAACAAACGTTAAGCGTAAAAACTAAATTTAGAAACTTTTTTAATGCTTATTGGATAAATTTCGTTTAGTTTCTGGGTATATATAGAAATGCTGCATATTCAATTCATAGAAAATGCAGGTAACGGATATTTGGTTTTATCCCGATTTGTTTTCATATAGGGATAAAATCGAGAAGCCGAGGATCCGAAATTTACAAAAGTGAGCCAAATAGATCTATAAATACTAGAAAAGGCACATAGGAAATGATTTTCAAGTATCTAAGTACTTAAATTTGAGAGGAACAATTGACAATTATGTTTTTACTGTCCTCCCTTTTTTTTGTTCATTTTCAAGCTGTTCTTTAGGAAAAAAACTTACGTTACCACGACTCGCATTACAAATCATTGTTTATCTTGCTTTCGGTTCAGTATAAGTTTCTCATTAATCGTATAATTTTTTTAAATAAAAATTACTTTAAAATTTAATTAAATTTTCAAAAAATATATAGTATAACTACCGTTATTGTGTATATCTGATGATATTGTAAATTCCTGCAAGATTTTAAAGAATTCTTTTCAGAACTGGGAATTTTATACGAAACTTTCCGAAGGGAAAATGCCACTTTTCATTTATATAGAGTTATTGGTACTAAATGTGTAAATTATTAGAACAAAATTATAACCTTTTTCGTGCTCAGAGATTCAGGTTTATCATAAAATAAGTTAGCCTTCTCAAAACATTCTACCGCTTCAATGAATTGATGGATCGATACCAAAATTTGTAAACATATTCAAGATACATGCTCAGCAATTTTGCAATAAAAGACATTGTTTGCAAAATCCTCCTTTAGAGGTTGTTTTTCTGTTACATACACAGAAAAAGACATTTATTGCACAAGAACATTTGTTGACGTTTCAAAGAGTTGTTATATTGCTTGATATTGTTATATGCTCTTTGTTAAAGATTTGTATCTTTTGAAATCGATGAACAGTTGTTCAACAGTTTATGATGATCCCCCTAAATATTTTGTGCATACAGAGCGATACTGTCTTTTAGTTTCACCTGAGTTAAAATTGTAGCATGGTATACCATATTGTTCGGGTAACCTTACGAGCAGAAACCGCATGAAGCCAAGCACACCGTGGTGGCCAGTCAATGTGAAACGTGTGACTCATTACTTGATTAATGGTAAAGGGGGTGTATGCAACAAATTTGACACGCTCCTTTCAATACCTGGTAGTACATCATTTTCCATAAAAGAGTTTGTATCAAGGTATTATATTTGTTGCAGTTCCAATTTACCTAAAGAAATTTAACATCAGAACAAATGATCCCTGCGGTTGTAGTGAGTTGGGAAGTCCTTTGCACTTCGCGACCAACTACTGTCTAGCAAGCTCATTTCATCTAACGAAGCCCTCAAACAATCTAGAACAATTCAGGTGGAAAAGAGTCCTTACCAATCCACTCTCAAGGCTTAGGATCAGAAAATTAATTAAATTTGTCTTTGTAAACCTTCTTCGGTAGAATCGAATTTCGAGCCTGAAGCCCTCTGGTCCCGAAGCCGAAACCTTACCACCAGACCATCGCGCCTACAAAATATGAGTTTAAATGTAGTCAAAATTGTCAGCTTTGGAGAATACAATTTACTTCAAAAGATAAGGATTTGCCTTCCAAAATTTGAGGTGATGGGATTTTCGGATGCTCACAGTGGAAGTTAAACTGAAAAGTGTTTCATCCCTCCATATGATGTTCAATGGCCACGACTAATTAAGTTTCGCTTTCGTTGGAAAAGTAATTGCGAAAGTGAGTTGTTTCTGCTTGTCGCTTGAAACCAGTTCTTGACTGTGTCTGATATCGAATGGAGAAAATTAAATTAAATGTTTTACTAAACATATTTCTAATTGTGTTGAAGAATTGATATAACTGTCATAAAGTGGATTGGGTATTGCTAAAACTTGGAGCTTTTTCAGCGACTTAACTATCAATGTGGCAAAAGCGTCATTAACGTGATCACCGAAGCCCTTTCGCCCTCTGCCAGACCGAATATTTAAAGATTCGGTGCCTTCAAATTTTCTCATCATTTTTCTCATAACTTTGGTAATATCGGCTGACATGATTTTCTCTGACAGACGAAATTCACAAAAAGCAAACACAGTATTACTATGACTTTCGTAAAAAACACTTAACCATCAACGCACGTTCTTGTGAAGTCATTGTCATCGTAATTTTGAACTTTACATGCTTTCAGTTTACTCCGACTATTATAATCGATGACGGCTGCGTTCAATATTTTTATGTAATCCAGAGAGCTTTCTCTGAGCACAAAACTTAAAAGTACGCAATTGAGATTTCATTCGTGGTACCTTTAAGTAAAAAATTAAGATAAAGACTTTTATAGTACAGGGATTTCGCAAAAAAATAGGCCACATATCTCCTCCCAAAACAAGTAAGCGCACCATTCTAAGATTAGTAGTAAATTAGAACTTCCTAAATTCTTTATTTGGCGAGAGATCTTTGAGAGAGTATCGGTGTTACGGGCCTTATGAGCACGCATGAGCGATGCAGCTTATCCTTTAGCAAGCATTGAAGTGGAACGCGATACGCCGAAGATTACATGATTTTGCGCAATATCGCAAGGCTACATAAAAAAATGAAATTTTTTCCGCCACTACGCAAGGCTACATAAAAAATGAAGTTTTTTCCACCACTGCAAGCGAACATTGACGAACTGAAAGCGTTAATAACTGCAGCTATCCAAACTGTAACACCGAACTTGCTGAAACCAGTGGGAGCAGCCTCCCCTAAACTTTCTCGTATACTTCCTAACACGGATGAGAAAAAATACTGAAAGCAGCTTTAACACTCGTCATTCTCTAACATAGGCGGAGAAAAATGAGCGAAGCGATCGCGTCTTTTTTTGTGTGTATCGTAGAATGGTAAAGAAACTGAATCTACAATTTGAACTCCTTTTTTTCAACCGATTGAAACCAAACCTGGACACAGATCTACAATTAAGGGTAGAAGACCACATACGAAATTTCATTTATCTAAGTCACTGCGTTTAGAAGTTATCGTGTTCACAAGCATACGATTATACAGTCAGACAGTCAATCGTTTGACGTATTTGGTCCAAACTTTGATACGGACCTACATTCCTAATGATAACATTGTGCACCAAATTTTACCTATCTAGCTATTTAAGTGTTTGAGTTATCGTGTTCATATGACCACAGACAGACTTCCCGTGGACTGATTTCTTTCAAAATTTAATAGAAATCTACTAATGTTGCCTATATACCAAATTTCATCCCACTAGCTCTAAACGAGTATTTGAGTTATCTCGTTCACATACAGACATAATTTCAAAATTGTTTTTTCGGACATGGACATTCATCAAAATCTAGGCTTCGAATTTTTTGACTATTAAAATACTTTCTCTTTATTTCGTATACGAGAAAGTAAAAAACGTGGAATGAATTCTCCTGTCGAACGAATGTCTTTCGTATTTCTGATGGTGGTCATACTGAATATTTATAATTTTATAAACATTATATATAAAAGGTTATTTTTTATTTTATTTGTCCAAAAGACTATAACTCAGTTAGGCTTCTAATTGTAGCCCTTCAAAATTAGAATATTCTTTTATAATCACTCTGTATTTAGTACCTAATATTTACTTTTTAAATAAAATTATCTAAATATTTCGGCAAACAGCACCCCCTATAAAGCAATTTTGTAACTAATTTTATTGCAGTGTCGTCAAGCCTAGTCTTTGAATAATACGTGCACAATTTTTGCATTAATCCGGCAATTTATTGCTGCTGCAGAAAACTCTGGATAAGCCAAATTATATTATGATCACTACGTACATTCCGGCATTAAAAAAACGTGTAAAAAGAATTTATTCAATACTAGTTGCCTTCAGCGACCAGCTTGCGAGCTGGGAATATGATTTAAATTGAATCGTGCATCATTTTATATTCATGGTTGTCTTAACGTAATTTTAAACTTCAGACTGTGGTAGATATTTAACCCATGTTCTATTAGTATAACCTTGGAACTCTTCTCTTCATTGTCTACATAAATTTTTCTAAAGGAGTCAAATAACTGACCATTCATATAAACTCTAATTCAATGTTGTCGTCACTATCTTCACTTTCTTATTCCTCTTATAAAATATGCATGTGATTTCAACATTAAAATGACTCAGAACATTTTATGGCCAGGACATGTTAGCTGGATTAAAACATGCTGAGAAAAGAACGAAAATGTAGCAACCATAACCATTCAGTTTACTGGATATATTTTTTCCATCCTTGTAGACTCTAAACCCATTGGGTGAGTCGGTGGACTTGGATCCTGGGCATGGATATATTTCTTAATGTAAGCAAAGAAATATCTCGGAGTGCATGGTTTATAAATTTCACGAAAATTTTGATGAAATAAAATATGAAAGCAAATTGTATTAGAATATTATCTCAGATTACAACGATGAAAGAGAAACATGCAATTAAATATTTGTTTAAACAATGAAAACGGTTTGAGTTGCGGTGCAACAACGAAAAGTATTGTTGTAAATTATGCCAAAAAATTATTAAAATTCGATAAAACATTGTACGGCAACTTAATTGATATCATTGGAAAGCTAATGTTTTGCACTTTCAGTTGGTATAAAAATAATTTTTGTTTTATAATATTTTCGGAAGTTATTGAGGAAAAACGCCACGATGTCGCTTAATTTTTAATTAATTAAAATTCTAATTAAAATTTCAAAGAAAGAGCTCCGAGGTGCACATTCCCGCCCTTCAAAGTAGGTTTGTGCCAAATTTCGTAAATCTAGATCCAGAGGTCTGCCCTGTAGAGCGCCAAAACACGGAAACACAGATACACATTCTCCTTTATTATTGGTAGAGATTTAAACGCAACTATGACTTGATATTTACTGACTAAATGTGGAAACGTGCAAAACTGAACGTAGGTAAGCATACGAAATCATCTTAATTTAAACTCACCTGCTCCTAGAGAATTTTCGAATATTCTAATGTTAGTTAAATATTGGATACTTTTCGAAGCGCTCATTAAGGTTTACTCTAACAAGCAGTTATCTTGTTTCAGATTATAAAAACATCATTAATTTCAATAAGGTTAGTACAAAGTAGAACTACTTTTCGTACAAATAAGGTCCTATTTTTGTTGCATACACCTTAGCAATTCCATATTTTAAAAACTGACTATGGAATTTAATTAGGTTTTAAAATAATAGAAGAAATAAAACGAATTATAATGAAGCGTTTTGTTTGGTATTTTTATTTTAAATGTTTTAATAGGCTCCTTTTTTTAAAAATAAATGCCTTGTATAATAAAGTTAACGAAAAATAGGAAATATATAACCAATTTCGGCTTAAATTGGATATATTGAGTTTTAAAAAGCGCGTCTATTAGATAATGTTTTGAAAACTAAGTACCTTAGAAACGGAAATCAGTTTTGTAAAAGGTATTTCTTTGCTTTATTCCTTCAGCATAGAATGGAAATTTCGAACTTTTACCAAATATGTCATTTATGTTATTTCCACCATGAAATGCAATGATGTCCACCCATCAGATATAAAATAATAATACTCATAATAATAGTAATACACATAAAATAGTAATACTCATTTCATGATCTCCACGCTGAGTAGTACTTAGTGAGTACTACTTTAACTTCTCGAAGAAAGTTTCCTCGTCAAAATAATCCGTTTTTCCCCTTTCTTTCAGTAACAGTACTTTTTTGATCGAGTGAGTAATTTCTCCTGAGTTATTTTTTTCTTTCGTCGGGTTATTTTTTAACGCAGGACTACGTTCCTCCCATTGGGTTCTCAGGAAGGAAATTGATTCACACTCCAAAACGCCACAAAACTTGGTATGGGAGATCCTCTATATCTCGGTAACTACATGTGCTAGAAACATAACTAATGTCTTATTTTAGAGATAAAGGGTAACAACAGAAGTTACAAAAAAA
>BGPR01005145.1:22792-98721 GCA_013235015.1 Araneus ventricosus
GTAACAAAGTAATTTTAAATTTCAATTTGTGATAGACATTTAACTCATGTTTCTTCAGTAGCACTATTCTGTTCGTTGTCTGCATGGAGTTGGGTAACTATCTGTGTCATCTAGCATACAATTGCACGTTGTCGGCATCAACTTCACTCGCTTATTCCTCTTGTAAAAGATGCATTTGAATTTAACTTTAAAATGTCGTGGCACATTTTACTTCCAGCAGCATGTTAGCTGGGTGAAAATATGCTGGTTAAAACATATAATTAAACATTAAGATATTACCTTAGCTTTCAACAATGGAAGAAAAACACGAAAATAAATATTTGTTTAAACAATGAAAACGATTTGAATTGCGTTGCAACAATGAAAGGTATTGTTGTAAATTATACCATAAAAATGTTTTTAAAAATTTTTAAAATTAGAGAGAAAAATTGTACGGCACTTGATTAATATCATTGAAAAGGTAATTGTTTGAGTTTTCAGATGGTGTAAAAATGAATTTTTTGCCGCAATATTTTCGAAAATTATTAAGGAGAAATGCCAACATTTCGCTTAATTTTTAATTAATTAAAATTGTAATTAAAATTTCAAAAAAACGCTCCGAATTGCACATTCCCATCCTCCAAAGTATGTTTGTGCCAAATTTCGTAGCTCTAGATCCATCTGTCTAGCCTGTAGAGCGCCATCACACACACCCATTCTCCTTTATTAGTAGTAGAGAGGTGTTGTAATGATTATATTATTCATGTAAAAAATCGGATTGCAAGTGATAGGTAATATAAATTTCGATATTGAAAATTATAGCTATATTAACTCTTTAATAACTTTAAAAAAGTACTCTGAAAATAATTTAATATAATCTTTTCTTAAAAGTCACAGTCAACAGTAATTGGTAAAGAAACTGATACCAGACACTGTTAATTTTTTCCTCAAGATCGATTTCAAAAACATTTCTAACACTGTTGAAATTTCTCATACTGTTTTATCATTAAGAAGTAGCATAAAAAAACTTCTGAAAGCTAGAGATGGAATGTTTTGACTTGATTTCCTGCCTGTTTTTAAAGATGAAACATTTTAATTGATTTTCTGCTCGCACCTCAAAGCACTAAAGTTTGAATTTTTTTATAGTTTTATATTACCGACGACAGTAAAATATTCTAATATTTTCAGAGCTTAATTTTCAGTGAAGCGATGGATTTTAATTAATTTTTATTCCATAATATAGGCTCCATATAGTTGGGAATTTGAGAAAATATTGATAAAAAGATCACATAATGTTTATAAAAAAGACTTCTAAATTTTATTAAAGTTTAGAAAGAAGAAAAATAAAAATGAAGTTTTTAAAACGTGCTTTAATTAGTGTATTAAAAAGTATAAAATAATTTTATCAGAACCCTAGAGGTCAATGCAAAATCGTAAAATCTTGAGGTACTGAAAAGATACTATAATAATGGATTTGTTATGATATCCATCGGTGATTTAATTAAGAAATTAAATCATCAATGGATATCGTAAGAAAGAAAATTACCAAATATTCATTAAAACTTATAAATATAGAATGGGATTAAAATAGCAATTTATTTAAAGTGTGTTAATCGGCTCCTTTTTTGTTTTGGCCTCGACGTTTTTGTTAAAAAATTATTTTCTACTTTTTAGTGCACTAATTTGTCGAAATCTGTTTTTTATTTTTTTTTATTTTTTTAAATGAATTTCTTCTTAAATCTGTCACTACAGACCATGAAGATTCCAACAAATAATCCTGTATGGCAGAAAGTTACGATAAGCGGATAAAATTATTTAGCATATAAGAAACATGATAAAATGTTGCGAAATCTTATAAAACTAGAACAAGTGTTGAAGCTTATAATCATATCTAATTTTTAACACCTTAGATATAACACCTTCAGACGTTCTCACAGATCTGTTGCATCATTTCATATCAGTTTTCCATTTCACTCAATGTTTTCAGCTTTATCATGTTATCATAGGAAAGCTGTCTGTGTAAGTAAGAAAACTTGAATGGATATAGATGTGACAAATGATTAATGTCTTAAGAGTTATGAATTTTATATAATACAATGATGAGATAATTCCTGGCATGTAGAAGTACCTATAAAATGATTATAAAATTTATTTATTAGGTAATTATATAATTCTTAAAATTTCTTATATCGGTTAAGCGATTTTTAGTACTTATAATTTAAACTTACTAAAGGTATTTTAAATTCTATAATTTTACAGAATGCTATTCAGTAAAAATTATTATGAAAATTGCTAAACGTTTTGGTTCAATATTAAGGTAGTATTTCCAAGAAGTTTGTCCAAGAGGAAAGTGCTCTTCCTTCTGCCGCCTCTGGTGAACTCTTCGCGTCCGAAATATTTTCTTTCCGCAAGGCTAAAAGAAAATGGAATGTCTACTTGGACTACTACTACTTGGAAAGTCCCTCCCGCACACGAATGGTATGCTGGAAATCGTCCTGGTCTGTCTCTACAGTCCGAAGGTACAAGATCCGCACAGACTGCATTGGCCAGACTTCGTAGTGGCCATATCAAAAGCTTGAAATTCGTCGACAAAGAAAAGACTTATTCTTCTTGCCCTTGTTCCAGTCCTGCTTCGCCTGCTCATGTCATTGACTGTATTGCGTCCCTGCGAGGCTGCTGTGGAATGAGGGGGGAAATGGACTTGTGGTACTGTTAGAGCGATATGGTATCATGGACCTGGTGTAGTATTTGGACCAGGGGGACATGAAGCAACAACAACAGAAGTTTGTCCATATACAGACATGAAAATTCTTTATTAGAAACAGTAATGCATGAATCTGAAGATAGCGCGACAAATACGATGAATAATATCATTAACTAGTAGAAGATTTGTGCTCGTCTAAGACGGGCTTTTAGCTCGCCAACAATATCTCAGATCTGATTGTCACGGATTTACTAACGAAAGTTGTAGTAGAAAATCTCATGCACATTGGCAGAGTGCTTATGAAATAAAAAAAGCATGAAAAACAGAAATGATGATTCAATTGACGTTAACTTTCGTTCTGTAAATAACTTTACTTTCAACAATAACTTTCATTTTATCCTAGAAAATCCACTAACAGAAAAAAAAAATGCATTCCGAAAATACAAAATTTAAAAAATTCCGAAAGAATGTATTAGTAATAACATGCACCATAAATTCAATTCTTAAGAAACCTTTTAACAAAAGCGAAAGTATTCTAAATTAATAGCATGAAAAACAGAACTCATTAATCAATTGACACTGACTTTTGTTTCATAAATAAGTTTACTTTTAACAATTAGTTTCATTTTGTCTGAGTAAAAGTAGGCAAAATAAACACTTTGTCATATATTCAAAAGATAATTAATTCAAAAAGAATTTATAGCATTGAAGATAACGCCCTTCCTTTTAAATATTCAATTCAAAAATTAAGTACGTAAAAGGGAAAAAAATTATGGAGGTATGTAGTTTCATAACAATTCCAATGAATTGCGTTTTGTTTACCAACACTGAAATCAAAACTAATTACGAAAACTGGATTGAAAACAATTAGTAAGAAACTTTAAAAATACTTATAATATTCATACTGTTTACCAGTCTGTTGGATACTTTGAAGATCCCATAATTTAGGAAAATGATTCAATGTTTCCCAAAACTCAGAGGGAAAAAAATACACAAAATAAATAAAAAAATGCTGAAAGATTTAGGAAAATAAATTAATTCTGGTAAATTCATATTTCATATCAAATCACCATAGAATCAAACAGCATCTTGTTTGTATGCTAACTTGTAGACAGATAAAAATATGATCTCATAAGCTGCCAGAATCCCTTTGGCACGTAGCTAAACCAAACTACGTGAGCGTTACCGCAATTTCTGGATAATTCTAATATAGATAGTATTTAGTAATATCGCAAAAATGTTGTAAATATCTTTGTGGTAAAAATAAATTTTAAAAAGAATCCTTTACAAATAAAGAATTTCAAGAAATGAATGTAACTTAGAAGAAAGAATTTTAAAGTATGCTTAAAATGCACATTGACGCATTTAAGGAAAAATTAGCTAATTTCACCAACAATTACTAAATTTACGAATTTAAATTCATTTGGACTAAAATTTTCTGCTTCTTAAACTTTCTATTTCAAAATTAGTTGTCTTCAAGTTGTTGCAAATGATTTTCACAATTATATATTACTTCACCGAAAACAGTGTACAGAATTTTTCCTTTTAGAAACTTCTTTGACATCTATGAATATAAGAGCGTGTCTTACTTATTTTATTTATTGTTTATTCAAGCTTCAGCGTATTTAATTAGCGTTGCAAATTAAACACTTCAGCAAGAATTTCAGCATATTTCCAGTGGCATAAGAATTAAATGTGGAGGCAAATTGTTCGCTTTAGATAAATTTTATAACTTAAAATCAGCAAGTGAACATATATTGAACACCTCTATTAATCTGCTAAATTTTTCTAAACTGGCTTGTAATAAAGTATTAGTTGATTCTGAAAGAAAGAATATATCCGTTTACCAATGACTCAAACTTATTAAAAATCAGGTTTTCATTATTGAATAATATTGAAAATGCAATTTAAAAGGTTATTTGTAAAATAAATCGAATATAAATGGACAATTTTAAATAAAGCCTCTATTCAGAACAAAATTCAAAACCTGTATCAAAATATGCATAAAAGCCATCTAAATTCCTCAATTACTGGCAACAAAGTATCTTCGTCATCATTTATTCATTAATTTGCAGTATTTACATTATAAATTAATTTATGTCTTCCAAGTCATTCAACATGATTTCATTCATTAGTTTTCTAGTAAGACAGATTTTTAATAATCAAAAGAAAGAAAATGTATGGCAATGAATCACAAAAACAATTTTTGAAATGGAATTATACAGAAGACAAGCAATAAATAGACATAAAGTTCCACAGAATTTATAATGGGAGAAGAACATAAATCAACTGAATAGATTCTTCTCCTTCCCCTCGAATTTCTCGTATACTCCTGCAATATGGCACGTTTTGCGCTTAACTTCGTCGCAGATTGTAAGAAATCATGTATGCATTTTCGAAAAGTACATATTACGTTTGAATATTGTTTCACAATATGGTGGTTTTGTATTAAGATTTGTAGCATAGTGAAGAGAATAGAATATGCATTTTGGACATGTTCTGTCTGAGTCCAAAATTTCATAGTGAAGAGAATAGAGTATGTATTTTGGACATGTTCTGTCTGAGTTCAAAATTTCATAGTGAAGAGAATAGAGTATGCATTTTGGACATGTTCTGTCTGAGTCCAAAATTTAACAGAGATCAGTAATATCTCTGTAAAGATTATATTCTAAAATTCATCTATCCAGCTTTTGCGTTTTTGAGTTATGAGTTCTCACACGAATGGATCGACCGAAAGTTATTCTACTGAGGTAATTGAGCTGGAAATGGAGATATATCTGAAAGTCTGGTGATAAAATCATCCGCCAAATTCCACTCATCTAGCTCTGTGGTTTTGAGTTATCGTGTCCACATGCGCACAAAGAAGCTTCAGGTAAACGATTTCGTCCAGGATTTTTCTGTACAAATCTACAATTCTGGAGGGAAAACAACTTACCAAATTTCATCCATCTAGTTGGGTCAGTTTTCGAGTAATTGTGTTCACAGACAGAGATAATTCCAAAAATTGGATTTTTCGAACTCAGAAGGGTTGAAACGTACAGAATTCATCAATATCTCGAGGTCGAATTGTTTGATGATTATAACAGTTCTCTTTGCATACTCAGCATACAAAAAAGTAAAAACAACAACTTATTATGCAAACAAAAATGTATTTTCTAAACAAACGCAAAGATATTTGGGCATAAAATCTACAAAATATACATTTTTTTCATTAAAAAAGAGTTTTAAGAATAAATATTTTAAATAATGCAAATTAAGAAAAGAAAGCAAATCCACTCTTACATGGCATTTTCTTCAGCTAAAAGTGACGCTAAAGCAAAACATTTTTATAGAAAATCTTTTTCTGCATCCGTAATAAAGGAAAGTTGCGTAACAAAATATGTGAAGAAACAATAGAAATTCCAGTAATATAGATATAAAAGTTAACTGTGTTACGAGTAACAAGGTAACAGATCAAAGCAGGAAGCACTAAGTACTTACCCAGATGGCATTCGGAAGAGATAAAAATGGCTTCAGGGAAAACTGTGCGAATTTACGACAGCCTCAAAAGAGCTTAAAAATAAATGCAGTTAAGGGACTACTATCTCAATTTGCATGTGTTAAAACAGCTGCATCTAATTCTTCCCGGGAATCCAACAGATGGTCTGTGCTGAGCACACAATGCCGATGACTCGCCGTAATCTTGCAATGTATTTGAAATGATCATGCTCTTTCATTAGATACAGGAAATAACTTTTATTTGTATTATAGAATAGAATAGAAATGATCATAAGCAGAAATTAGTAGAAACATTTTGTATATCGTTGTGTTTCCCGGATTATCGTAACAAGTATATGAATGAAATTTCGAATTTCTAGAAAGTTAGACTAGTGAAACTTCCAGAATATTTTTGAATAATTTCGGAACAATTTTTTCGTTAGGAACAAACGATTTTTTCATAAGAAGTTACAATGTATTAGAAATGATCTTGTTCTTTCATCAGATGCAGGAAATAATTTTTATATGAATTGTCGAGTAGAATAGAAATAATCACAAGCAGAAATATTTTGCATAATATCGTTGATTTTCTCTGGTATTCTTACAGAAAGTTTATGAATGAAATTTTGAATTTCTGGGAAATTAGGCTAATGAAACTTCAAGTATATTTTTGAATAATTTCGCAACAATTTTTTGGTTCGAAATAAACGATTTTTTGTAAGAAGTGTTCGGCATTGAACTTTCTTTTTTTCCGATTAAAATATGCTCAAGATAGAGGTTCTAAAATGCAAGTACTAATGGAACTATAAAATCTCTTTTGTTGCCATTCAAGGCACAACTGCAAAACGACGTAATAAAGAGAGTGACGTATTATCGAAACTTGTTGCAAAAAGAAATAAACTACTCACTTTAGCTCCACAATGACATAAATCTATTTTTAATAAGATTTTTGAATCATTTTGGTATACTAATATGCATATAAATCCAGACAATAATTATAAATTTGAAAATAATTTAAATATTATAAAAATTTCATTAAGGAATTTTTATTTCATTAATGATATTATTTACTTATTTAAGGGAACTTATTAATTTAATGAAATTAGTTTTTGAAAGATTTGTCTGTTATTAGCTTTGAATTGATGCATGAGTTAATTATAAGTTTTCAATCAATTAGCAATTAGTTTTTTACTTAAATATATAAGGCGAATTAACTTTGCATAATTATAACAATGCAATACAATTCTCATTGTTGGATGTATTCGATATCTCAGATCAATTTCTTATGATATATAGACATTAAAATGACTCCCTTTATTACAATAGTCCTTGATTTTTCCTAGTTTCGGAGAAGTTTGTAAGGACCTCTTCACATTTAAATTTTTTTCGAAAAAATTTGTTATTCTTGATTGCCTTGTATAGTCTGCCGTTTAATGTGACCACTTCGGGACTAAAGAATTTTGATAAAATTAACCGATTGATAACAAATACCGAATTTGGTAAAATCAACTATATTTTTTGCCATCAAGGGAAAAAATAACACTTACATCAGGGCTATCTACAATTTATTTCAAAAATAACATTTAAAAAAATTCATTAATCGTTGCTTGTCGACAATTATTCCTTAACAGTTCAATTATATATTGTTCGTATTCGTATTGTTTTTTAAAATTTCTTGAACGATGCTGCACGCCGCATTTCAAAATATCAAGTGCTTGTCTCATTTCGGAGTTCGCTGGAGGGTTTTCTTCAACCCATTCGTCCCCGTTGAAATCATCAAAGTTTATTGCTTGGTCTTGTTCACAAACAACTTGTCGAATTCCCAAGTCTGACAGTGTGGCAGCTACTGAAATATCCTCGTCTGTGGACATCCACTCTTCATATTCTTCCTTTAGCATACCTTCAAGAGGTTCAATGACAGTCGGAAGATTTTCATCTAATGTTTCATAGGAGCCTCCGTGGGCGAAGCAGATTCTGATCTTGTCAGCCGATAACCGATTCCAGGAACTTTTTTAAGAGATGCACCCCCCAGATGTTTCCTTACAAGTGGAGCGAGAAATTCCACTAAAGACGAACGTCAAACGTTAATACAGGTTGAAAAAATGAAGGATCGATCAATTCTCTGCTTTAAAACTGATAACTTTAAACGATGTAGTGACCACACTAAAACGAATATTTTTCTGTACATTTGAATACATCGGTTTAGGACCAGAGGCTTTTGATAATATAATGCGAATGATAATGTTAATAACATTAAGCGGCGCCCATTGCAATTTGATTTTGAATTCTAATTAAGTGACAGTGAACTGAATTTATATCCTTTAAGGTTTTTTTCCCTCCAGCGCATAAAACCTTACCTAGAAATTCTACAATATTTCGATGGTTTTTAGTGCATCGCGAAAAGATACTAGGATGATTTAATTTCATTTTCTTCCATTCATAATGTCAGCAAAAATACAGATAAAAGCAAATGGTATTTAATTGTACTTTTGTCAATACTGATAAAAGTAGACATGTAATTTTGTAAATACTAATAAAAGCAGAGATTTCTGTAAGCAATTCCCATTTTAAAAAATTGCAAAACATTTAAATACTGCGATAAAGAGCAGATATTAATTTATTTAGTTTTCTTTTGGACGTGAGGTCTACTGTTCTCAGAACTATTAGTGTATCCATAAAGAATTATATAAGCATTCAGAGAGATTAATTTTTATTTAGTTTCTTGAACTACTTTTGTAATTTTGTTATAACATCAACAATTTGTATGATGGAATTTTAACAGCAGGAGGCTGTGTTCATCTGATATAGATTCTTAAATCAAAATTCCATATTTTCAACATTCAAACTTTTCTAAAAAAACTGCAGATTTTTTATTGTGATGCAAATGAAGTATGTTTCTTTAATTTCAGTATGTAGTTAATATTCCTTAAATCGATTAACCTATTCTTAATATTCCTTAGTCGTTTTGATTTTTTAGATTAGCCACGAAATTTGAGCGTATGTTTGCGAAATACATGCAATTATTAATTTTTAAAATAAATAATGGTACAAATTTAAAACATCCCGCCTTTATATAATTAGCAAAACAGAGAGGGAGAAAAGATCAAAATATTCAAAGGGAACTTTTTGATGGCATGTTTGTTATGTTGTTTGCTTTAACCTCCATTTTAGTTTCAAGAGTTGACTGAATACAATTTTATATTCGAGGAGAATTAATTTGCTTGTTCCTTTTTAATAAAGTAGGGGAGAGTCACCTTATTTGGACTGTATAAATTAGGTCATTAAAATTCTAGAAAATTCATAATTCAAAGAGTTGAAAAATTAAAAGAAAAAGGAAACACCAACATAATTTAATATTCAGGATTTTCGCACTTAGAAACCATCATCTTATATATGAATGAACTTCAGCTTTTAGGATAGGATTTATCAAAACAGTTTATTATTGAGTTCTACAGATGATCGAATTGTGTTCGGCTACTTAAATCGTTAGGGTAGAATACAGATATTTTTATTCAATGCCAAACAAATGGTTTATTTTCTGGATTTGATATTAGATCGCGTGCCTATCCATCCAGACTACATTACCTATCCATTTCAGAAACAGCGTAGAACAACTAGAGAAAACTTCGAAGAACGACAAAAAAGTTTTTAAAGGAAAAAGTTCTTATTTAGTACCAAACAAAATCTCCTCATTTACAAAAGTGGGAAGTTATCTACTATTACAAGTTAAAGAACATTATCGGGCCAAGCGAAACTTTCTATTCTGTGTTCTGTTTTCTTCGTATTTTTATTGATGTAATGTGCAATATTTTCAAACCTAATATTTAAAATACAAAACCATTAGTAACAGCATTTACATTTAATGATATTAGCATATCGGTAACCGTTATCTGAATGCATTTACCAAGTGATGACTTTCAAGTGATCTATCGAATATTAGCATATAATGGCTTTTTGTGTGTTTGTTATTTTTTTAACACATGACATTTTTATATAACAGCCACGATATCAGTCATTACATTATAGAGGAGAATATAACTTTCTAGTTTGTTGTTAACCTGCTATAAAACATAAATTTATCGATATTTCATTGATTGAATAAATAACTTTGTGGGGGAAGAGACATGTTCTTGCTGTTCTTGAGCAGTTTGTGAAAATACAGTACTGTTTTAAAGAAGATATTCGAATAGTTTATAACTCGGTTGTTTTTTTAATTCCTTCTACTTGTCATTCTTATTAAAAATTTATGCAAATGGTAATGATAAAAAGGGCATTTCTTTGAATTTCTCCTTTTATAAGCATAGTAAAGGGGAAATTTAATAAATATTCACACGGAAAAACTATCGGTAAAGCTTACATAATTTACTGTTTTTCCATGTTTTACTGTGTGTATTACTAGACTTCTCCTGTGAATATTTATTAAAATGTCCCCACAGAAAAATCAATTCCATAGTCATTACTAGTGCGTTCGAAAAATTTAGATCCAGTTGCAGATTCCCAAATACTAAACCACTCTTTCATTCTGATATAAAACTCGTCTCTACAGGGAATAGAATGTATTTGATTTGGACAGAAAATATTGTTCTATTAAGAAGAATAAAAAAATTCTTGACTTTCACCTAAAGTGATGCTAAATTGTTCCACGATAATTAACCAAACTTTGGAAAAGTGAAATGAAAGCACAATATCCTCAAAAAATTAAGGTGGCTATTTTACCAGTTGTAAATATAATGCATATAAAAACATCTGAAGATGGGACAATAGAATTAAGTGGCGCAGAAGGCAGATTTTTAAATGTAGTGTTGAGTTCTTTGGGTCTTCGGTACGACTTTGTCATTCCAAGAGACGGACAGCATGGCAAACTGTTGCCCGGCGGAAACTGGTCAGGAATGATAGGTATGGTTCAACGAGGTGAAGCTGATTTGGCTTACTCATACCTAGGCATAACAGAAAGCAGAAGCAGAGTAGTTGAATTCAGCACACCTTATGTGTTTGAAGAATTTACATTTGTTTCACAAATACCAAAAAACAGAATATCTCTGTTCACGTTTCTTTATCCCTTTGATTTGTCCACGTGGTTAAGCCTCCTTCTGACGTTCAGCCTGATTTCCTTTCTTTTAGCCCTCTGCAAAAATCATGTATCGTCAGTAGGAAACTATGCTTATAGGCTTTTTGGAAACATTCTTAGACAATCTATAAGAATTGGTGAACATTCATTAAAATTCAATTTATTAGTAGTGCTCTGGATGTTGTCTGTTCAAGTAATTGTCTTCAGTTATTCCGGTACGTTGTTGTCGTTTTTGATAGAACCGCTGAAAGAAGATCCGATTCGAAACTTCTTTGAACTATCAAAAGCTGTTCTAGGAGGAAGTTACCAGGCGAACTTCAGTGATTTTGCTGTTCCATTTCTTTTGAAATCAGACAAGGAATATCTTATAAAACTTGGAAAAATCGTCACTGAAAACAACTGGATTGTAAATTATTCGCAACTAAATACTGATACATACATTAAACCAAATTTCTTCTTAGGAATGAATAGAAATTTCGGTAAATTACTTTTCGGAACGAGAGATGATGTATATTTCTCCGAAGACAGGTTGTACCATGTATTTGCTGGATTTGCGTACAATAAGCGTTTCTGCTGCATCTCGAAGTTGAATGCGATTATATACAGAGCCTCAAGCGCAGGTCTGTATCAGAAGTTTTTAAAAGACGATTCGATCAAATCATTTTTAAAATCCTTTAAACGTTCTGATAGTTCTGAAACCATATCTCCACTATCAGCTGTTGCCATATTAGGACCAATAACTCTTTTAGGAACAGGATTATCTATAGCTTTTGTTATTTTTCTTGCTGAAGTAATATACTCGAAATATGTTTAATTTTACCCATCAAATAATGTTACAAATTTTTCAATCGATATATGAGAAGAAAAATTCAGTTATTCATTCAAATACAGTGGAATATGGTTACTTCCAAACTGACGGAACCACAAAAAATTCAATTTATCCAAAAATTCGAATGAAGAAAAACAGTATCTAAGATGAGAATTGAAAGTGAAAACGACGATTTTCAAATTAAAATTTTTTTTTTAAAAATCTTCGTGACAATATTCTTTTACTTATTCTGCTTAAAATACCTTTTGTATTCACAAAATTGTTTTGGTTTTGTAATCAAATTAAACGAGTGGATTATCTTGAAGCCACACTGATTTGAGAATTGCACTCGATTGCTTCCAGTTGTATTTGATTAGGTGCCAATTCTATACAAGGTATACAATCCCTGAGAACAAATTTTTAAGAATCGTATAACATATCGTCGCTTAACAAGCAACACCACAAATCTCAATTTTTTGAAGTTTCAAAGGGTGAATAAAAAACTGTATTTTTTTCAACTAATAATGAGTATTTGTGAATTTTGTTTCCACATCTGGTAGAAGCATGCGGTCTTATGTTCATGTCCGATGTTAAAATAAATTTGGAAATATTCGTCGTTGATTTCGAAAAATTCATTAATCTTTTCCTCTTCGAAATTTCAAAAAAAGTGGGGTAGTTGGTGTTGTTTGTTAAGCGACGATATCTATCTGCACAATCACAAATCACCGTACAATGTATGTTCGTAACTCAAGCGTGCCAGACATTCACGACCGCTCCACTCCATACAAATGGTGTGGTGGCACTCCATGCCGTTCCATTTTTTAGCTAATCTATTTAGGCAGGTCGATCACAACCGCTCCACGCAAACCAAATATATCCACTACCAGTCACTCCGATCCCTGTCTCCTACCGTTTCCGATTTACTCGGCTGTGAACCACGTGCTCCAAGTCTGCCCTCCCCTTCACGCACACGTACCTACTCCCGCCAGGGTTGATTTATGGCCCGGCAGTCCAAATGGAGTGGTGGATATCGGGAACGGTTGGATAGCCTACCTTTCGCTCCAGTTCTGAAGGGTTTCTCATATTCACGACCAGTTTTGATGTGCAGCGCTCGTAAATCTACAGCCTTAGCTAGTGACAGTAATTGCAGTGTCCTGTAATGATAAAACCGAAGGTTGGTAGAAACGGCAGGAAAGAAGAACCATAAATTTATAATTTTCTGAATGTTCACATGCATGCTGTATCTTCTTGATTTATGACACTGTGTTTTTATACGTTATGACATGTCTGTTTTGTGAATATTCCCTGCCGGCTTTCATGCACACCCTTTTGGGTAAGTAGGTGTAGCCGGTGAGGATAAAATTAAATTATACAAAATTATTCATAAGCGCGGCTTGTCAGCCTTGATGTAGACTTTACATCGTCGACCTAGTTATCGGTGTGTGCGGAAGAAACAAAAGTTATTTCTTCTATGTCAACTCCAGCTACAAAAGCCTTGGCAACGTGAGCCTCAGTAAAATGAACGAGATTGCCACAATCTCATGCTTTAAGATGTTACCTTCAGTCTTTGAGAAAGGGTGCAAGAATGTTTATGGTTGCCGGAAAGCAGGTCTTATATGTTCATCCCTGGGAGAAGATTGCAAAAACGTGACAGACCACTCAACTTGAGGACGATATTGAAGATGAAGACGACATGCCATCGTCCATAAAAGGATTTATATACGCAAATACAAAATATTTACATCCTCAAGTGCATTAAGAAGACAAGCAGCAGCAGATAAGTCTTAAAGAGATCTATCCTTTCCCGTCAAAAACGTAAAAATGTAGCATGATTATAGCATTAACAACTGGTGCATGTTTAACAACTTGTCTCAGAATTTTAACTTTGGTTATAAAAGTTTTTGCATATTTTTAAAACCCTGTTTATGTATTTATATTGTTTTTTGGTGTGAAAATTTAAAGTTATAATTATAATGAATGTAGTTGGAAAATAAATTAGATGTACGGCTATTTGTGTTTGTATAGATGATTTTTAAATCCTTTACTTGAACAAATTGGCCGCTTATACGACCAATTTCATGAAATATTGGTCGTATAAACGGCCTATTGCGTATTATTTATAGCACAATTAGCTTTTCGCATTTAATGCTTTATTTATAGCACACAAAGCTATATTTATTTATAGCTAATTTAATCACTTTTCAAATTGTTCTGTATAAGGTGTGCTCTAAACACCTTAATTTAGGATATATTCAACGAAAACCGACGAAAATCAGAATTTTTTGAGAGGTTTGTGATTTTTTGTACAGCTACAGCGTTGGTAGCATACTGATAAACTGTATCAAATGTATTGTAATTTAAATTTGTGATTTAATTCTTTTCTTTCGGTGCAGCCAACCGTTTAGAAGATATTTTGAAAAAAGAAAGAAATAAAAAAAGTTTGAGGTTTTTACGACAACAGGTGGCAGGTTACCACTCGCCAAAGTCAAAAACTTAGATTTTTCTGTACAATCCCAAGACCAACAACATATCAAAAATAAAAACTACCAAGCTTTTGCTTACTAGAATATGCCATTTTACTGGACTAACATTTTTGTTCTGATTTTTTCTTTGTCTTTCATAATTTCCAAAATAAAGTTCCTAACTTCGAAGATTTGTCTGTACCCTACTAGAACAAGATGCTCTACAATATTCGTACAATGCCTAAACGATGCTGAGCGGCATTCAGAATATCGTAGCAACATCGTGGAGATATCGTAGAATATCTTGTGCTAATAGGTGTTTCTTTGTTGTGTTGAAGAGTTAACATGGGAACACAGCTAGCAGCATGCAACACAAAGAATATATCGTAAAATATCTTGTGCCAATACGGTAGGACATGGCAGTCAGTCTCAGGTGACGGCGCATGGCCACTTAACTATATTTCGATATTATTTTCAGTATGGTTTTCTTTGATTTAAAGTAATATCGCAGGATACAGATAATAATATCTACGCTGTTTTCGCTGACCACAAAAATACCCGCTACAAGATATGACATGTTTGTTGTGTATTTTAAACCAAATTCCAGGGATTCATCGATTTCTATGATAATATTTAATGCTAAAATCAAGTATAATTTCTGATGAATATAGTATGGCCTTCAGCTTGGGTTATTCTTCCCCTTACAAAAAGGTGGAGAATCAAGCGTTTTCAGATAGAATTTGGTCATGGCCGGAATCCTCTTCATTTTCTTGGTGTGAAATCCCATCTCCACTTTGGTGCCGGACTTGCACTGACCCTCTTCGAAGTCCGAATAGCTCTCGCATTTAGTCGCAACAAATTTGCAGTCATCCTTAAGAGAATGAATGAAATACTCAAGAATGATGAAGTGATTGCAAAGACCTACGTCCAGGATCGTCTGAACTGCAAAATAATTTATATCAGAGATTGGTATGCTGAACTTTTAACTAAAATAACAAAATAATACCAAGATTTAAATTTATTGACTGATAATAATGAAATATTAGAAGTTAGAACGCATAGAAAGTTTTAATTAAAATTTTTCAATTTAAAAAAGTATTTAATTTATATTATTTTATTTATTACTAAAGATGATTATGATAGTTATATTCTATTTAAGATAATTCTTCCAATGCAGTTTTACAACTCTAAACTAATAATTTCCAAAAAAATATTGTCATCACATGATGAGGGAATGTTTTATTTTAGTGAAGCTATTATGACTTCTTGCTATGATGATGTCATGATTTGAACAACTGAATTAAAACATATTTTCACTGTTAGGGCGCCGTTTAAAGCACAATGGCATCACGAAATCTTATGTTAATTTTTTTTCCTCAGCTAAATAACTAGTCTCTTATTCGTATAGAGGATAGTTGTAGATATATGAGAAAGGTTTAGTTGAAGAAGCAGTATTAGTCTTCTCCAATAAGGAACACATAAAGGAATTTTTGCAGCTTATAATAAAAATTCAGAAATGCTTTCCCCTCGACCTTTGCGTATACTTCCATTTAAAAATATAACTTATAGCGAGGCGATGATTCTGACTTTGTGTTTTGTAATCAAATTTTTCGACTGGCAAATACAGTAAAAATATACAAAGTTTCCTTTTCAAGTGATAATTTGTAAACGTTTTATATTAAAGCTTTTGCTAAGAACTTCATCCTAATGGTGGCAGTTAAAAGCTTGAGAATACTAGGGAGTAAAAAATCTTGTCTTCAAACTCTGGGCTGATAAACATGATCTGAAAATTTTGAAAGATAAGACAAACTATTTGCTGTAAATCAACTGAGTTGTAGGTCTGGTCATCCTCTGGGATCAAAAAAGAGTAAGAAAGGAGAAAACCCTGAAATACTTTGGAGTACATTTGGATCAAAAACTCAACTGGTCTGAGTACAGAGGAACGAAGGTCCTCATGCAATATAGAAACCTCTAAAAATTCGCAGGGAACACGTAAGGAATTAAGCAAAACCAAAGAATGCTACTTTATAAGATAGTTATTGAAAAAACTGGTACATGGAGCATCACTCTGGTGCAAAACTTCAAATTCACGAATGGCTGAAAAGCTACGGTGTATTCAAAACCATTTTCTACTACCAATAACAGGAGCCTACAGACCCACCCCAACAGTCGCACTGCAGGTAATTACAGGTATCCTACCCCTATTTCTCAAACTCTAAGTAGAAGCTCTTAAAACATCAGTGGCTAGATAATGAAAGCCGTAAAACTCATTGAAAATGACATCATCCCAAAAGACTGAAATAAAAGTAGGGTAGATCCAAAATCTAGCAGAAACTCCCAGAAAATCGAATTAACATTACAGAGCACTTAGGAGACCAATGAGAAACAAACAGCTTCACTGACGACTTTAGAATGGATAGCGTAGTGGGCGCCGCTTTCTGTATGAAATAAGCGAAATGGCTGCATAAAAGAATGGTCCCGAAATTGAGAGTATGATAACTCTGTCTTCACGCAGAAAGCTTGGTATCCGAAAAGTTATCCGTTAGCTTGATCCAACCGAAGTTAGATCTAAAATTTGGAACGATAGCCAAGCAAGCCTCTTACCCATCAGTAATTCAAAATAAACATCAACAATAGTCAGAGAAATACATCAGATGCTCTTGGAAGAACGAAATATCAAGTTAGTTGAGCTTCTATCGCCATGTATTAGTCATAGTATATTTAATCAAGGTAACAAAGTAGAAAACCGCAAACTCTACCTCGAAAACCGTAGTTCAGGACACTAGGACGGGATTGCACAGATCTTTTTATTTGTTCCAGCTTCACCTACATATTAAAGCTGTACATGCCCAAGTTGTTGATAGCCATGCATGGGGGTGAGAGGCCGGTGTTTCTGTATACGTTTTGTAACTTAAATGTTTCCCGGCGATAAATTTCGAGAATATATTTACCAAGAAAGACTAATTTTATACCATTTAAAATTCTAAATAATTTATTCTCCATATCATTTTCCATACCAGATTCCAAAATAATGAGCTATAATATTTTGTAGTAATTTACTTACTTGTTACAGTCTTCCCTTTAAATACCTTGTATGTATTTCCTACAACACAACGGGGTTGTTGCACACCACCATTAGGGTAGAAGTCTAGATGAGCAACTGTATCTAGATATCCAAGCCCACTCGCTGAAAATATTCAGAAAGTTAATTTGATATGCCAACTATGTATTGATATTAATGTACAAAATTTAGCTAAAACCAAACTAATACTAGTTAGTTTTATGTTTGTGTTGTCAAGAGATAAATAATTAGTTTTTGTTAAAATGAAATCTATCTGATTTTATATTTCGATTTTAGAAAGCAGCTATGTATAAGTGTATCATATATTATCTTAATGAATAATTAATCTGAAATTAGTATCTAAAGGGAAAGGACAGTTAAAGTCAATAGTATTGCTACAAAAATCTAAATAAATATGTTTATGTTATGTTAATATGTTATGTAAGTACGTTGTAAATATAGTCGTTGATTTACTTCTAAAAAGCAATTGTCCAAGACTTCCATCTCTGGAGTCTTCAAGAAATGCTACACCTTTCATTTAAAATATTACTCAATTTACACAAAATAAATCTGCACTGTTCATGGAAATTTGAGAGGAAAGCCTAGTTTTGCACGGAAATTTGAACTTAGAAGCAAAAAAATAATTACATAAATTCTTACAGTTAGATGAAACTATCCAAGAACTTTAACACATTTTGGTGCGGTACTATTACTGTTTTCTTGTGGCAATTGAGAATATTAAACTTTTTAGGAATATATAATTAAATTATACATTTTAATAACGTCGCAATTTCGCTGCTTAACTTCAATTCATTGAACAGAAGCAGCGTATTTAATGAGTCTTGACACGACCTTAATTTAAATTCAAGACTATGTTTTTTTCACTTATGAAATATGTTTCATAGATGGATGAATTGATTAAAAATGTTTCGCAAAAAATTGCGATAGAAGTTCCCATTTAGCCATGTGACATCCAAATCCAAAGTAATTTTATGGATGATCTTGACCGAATCAGAATAATAATCTTTCTCACATAAATAATTACATAAATAATTTTTGTCACGAGTTATATCTTTGAACAATAACGATAATGATTTGTAATTATTTTATACTAGCTGTAACCCGCGACTTCGTGCGCGAAGAATTTGAAGTATTAAATTTTTTAAATTCACGAATGTAAATATTTCGTTACATGTTGAAAGGGAAAATTAAAAGTTTTGACGGTTGATAATACATTATTGGACGACTAACAGGAGTGTTTGCTGTTATAG
Organism: Araneus ventricosus; assembly: GCA_013235015.1. Classification (NCBI taxonomy): domain Eukaryota; kingdom Metazoa; phylum Arthropoda; class Arachnida; order Araneae; family Araneidae; genus Araneus; species Araneus ventricosus. Next base: position 41,623 of record BGPR01005145.1, read on the forward strand.
TTAGGTAATTTTTTTTATCTATGCTAACACACTTTTGTATACTACGTTTTTTGTTTTACGTTTTTTGCACAGATGTAGAGGTTTTGTGGTCTGGACACACGTGAACACGCCACATATGTTGTCTATGGGAAAAATATGGTTTTCCAAATGTACGCCTGCCCCTTTGAGTGTCTGGCCCTGAGCCTACCTTTTGAAATTGGATGGCAAATCCTTCGGTATTATCGGAATGCGTGAAATTAAAACACTCTCTCGTTTTTAAACACTCTCACGACGTTTGGACCTAGGTGTGCAATTTGTAACCGTGCGAAGTCTCGGTACATCGAGGTTACGTATCAATAGTACTGGCACACCGACTTTTAATATCAGCTTGTCGGAAGGTACCCCTGACATTTCTAAGGAGTTCAAGAACTCTACAGGATATGATGTTACTTGTAACATATATATTTTTTTTATTTATCTGACTTAAAAACTTTCATTAATCAGTGCCAAAATTACTAATTCAACAACCATTCTCTATTCCTCATATATTCTCAGTTATTGTAAATTACATCATTGTACTCAATGGTATCATCAGGCTCTTATAATCTGTGTACCATCCATCATGCTATATGTCATCCACTTCTACCATTTAAAAGAATACATAAAACAAAATACTATATCGTCGCATATTTTCCTTTAGTTATAATAAACTTTAGTTTCTAAATTTTAATCTAAAAACTCTTGCAGCTATATTCTATCTATCAATAGATTTCTGTCCCGACGTCAATTTATACACAGCTTCTTGAATAAAATCTGACATGGAAAAGTATAAATCACTAAAATTAAATAGACTGCTAACTCGAAAAATGAAAATCAAGCGTCGAGTTGAGTAATTACATTTATTATTCCATTAATAAATTATTTGTTTATTTTCTCTGAAAGATCACATAATCGCGGCTTTCTTTATTATCACGTGATGTTTGACATTCAAAATAATTTATTCCACGTGTAGTTTGGCCGTGAAAGCGTAACAAACAGACAGACACACTTTCTCATTTAATATATTATTAAGCATTTATTATTTCTTCGGAAACGCAGGTAAAAATGGCAGGTGATATGAACTGCAGTGATTTTTTTAATCTAATTAAATAAGCTTTAGATTTCTTTAAGAACCAATGAAAACATTGCCAAACGATATTTGAAAACAAATAAACAGAAAAAATAATGGCAAAGTAATTACACCGTTGCCTAGCAACTCATCAGTATCAATTCTAGTATCATTAAATTTGATTTATTTTAAAATCGTCTGCGTGTCAACGTTTTTTTTAAATTTTGAAAAATTAATACAAATTGAAAGAAAACTGTCACAGATATAAAATTGATATCATTAAAAAGGTAAAATTTTGAACTTGAAGATGGTATAAAAATAATTTTCAGGGGATAATTTGCTCCGAACTTACAGCGGAAAAACGGTTTCGGTTACTTTTTAATTAACTGACTGTTTAATTAACTTTAGCGCTTTAAAAAGTTGACAGTAATCTTACCCTAGTCTTAATTAATAAGTGTTCAAAGTTTGGTTGAAATCAGTGCCGTAGTTTAGGAGGAGATGTGGAACATAGATACAAACATACATACAAACATACAAACCCACAATGACTTTTATTTATATTAAGATTAAGTTGTATAATGCCGAAATAAAATCAACGAGAAACAAATTTGGTGAAAGTAAACATCCTAAAAAAAGTAACAAAGTAAACGTAAAATAAATATAATAATAAGCCTTTAAATTATATAAATATTACGACATTTATTTAGATATTCCGAGATACGCTGATTTTTTTGTTTATATTTCTTTGCATAGAAGCATTAATTTTAAATATCCCTTATTCTTTACTCCTTACTTTCATTCAAAAAATTTACTGATAAACTTTAAAATCATAACTGCGCAAGAACTTGACAATATGAAGATGTATTTTAACATAAATGATAGCTAAAACAATAATCACAATATAAAGCAGGGGTGTCAAACTCAAATGCTATCAGGGGCCAAATAAACCAGGTCTAAACTTAAGCGGGACACAATTTTTTTTTAATTCTTTTTTTTTATTTTTTATTTTATTTTATTTTATTTTATTTTTTATTTTATTTTATTTTTTATTTTTTTTTATTTTATTTTATTTTATTTTTATTTTCTTATTTATTTATTTATTTTTATTTTTTATTTATTTATTTTTATTTTTTATTTATTTATTTTTATTTTTTATTTATTATTTATTTATTTTTTATTTATTTATATTTTTTTATAGAACCATAGGTTTATTTCGAAAACACAATATAAGAAAAGAACAAGGACAATTGCAAAGTTGATGTTTTCTTGCTAACTCCTGGCAATTAATTCCTGAACATTAATTCCAACAGTTATTAATCTGATGGGAGGCTTGTTTCCTTTGATGAGTGAAAGTGGTTTCTCGGGCCGATAAGTACTTCCAAACATAAAAAACAATTTCATATCCCAAATTTAGAGTGTTTTCAAACCAGGCAGGCAAATATTTCTAAAATTTAGCCTTCCCAACGTCACTGAATTTTGCCTTCAAATCTAAACAGCAACGGATCTCGTTTACCTCTATATGCTTATTTGTTTGTTAACGATTGCTAAAATATTCGCTGCTATTTGTTGAGGAAATGGTGCGTTGATGAAATACGACTAGTTATCGAAAATTGACAAATGGTGTGGATTGTTTTTCATAATTATGTATAATTTGGATTTTTAAAAATAAGCAAAGATACTCGCTGTGGGCCGCGAGTTTGACACCCTTGATATAAAGCGTATTTGATGTATCCTATGGGCATGTGGGAGGTAATCATATTGAAACGAGAAATACAAAAATTGTAACGTTACGGTTTACGAAAAAAATATAAATAATGACTATTTTAAATTTCTTGTTTATCTGTTTGTAATGATCAATTTATTTAGATGAAAGCACAGCTTTTTATCTGCACAAGAAATATCAGAGCTTAGTCATTTAAAGAAAACGAAATTCAGTCCCACTCTCCAGACTTTCACGTCAAGCTTGAGTAGGCTTGACTCCGACGGTAGATTTAGCGGTGGAATCAGGTGTTGAGCCAATAATCCTCCGAGGCGAGACTCTATCACGAGATCAATCGGCCTCATTTTTTAAGCTTTTTCAAGCTGTAGCATTGCATTCAAAGATGAAAAAAGAACAAACATAAAGTTCCTATTACCCTTATAATTAATAATACGTGAAAACATCTTACCTGAAAATACGTCACTCGTGTGCATTACATCTACAAAATCTGCATCTGTATAAAATAGCCGTATGTTAGGTTGCAATAATTTTACTATCGAAAGTGCATCTGGATCCAAACCTACGAACAAAAAAAATATATTATTTGTGGCATTTCCTTTGTCAAAATTGTATATTTATCTATAAAACTAGCCGCCTCCGACGACCAGCTTATTCGCTGGGAATACAAAAGCAGTATTCCCGGCGAGCAAGCTGGAATTCAATTATATATCTTAAGCATATTCCAATTAAATATCTTAAGCATAAATTATGTTCATGGTTGCACTGATGAAGTAATTTTAAATTTCAAATTATGATAATTTTAACCCCTGTTTTTCATCATCCTCGCTCCTGTTCTATTCATTGTCTACATGAAAGTCCCTAATGGAGTCAAGTAACTAATTACAGGTTGTCGGCGCCAGTTTCAATCTCTTATTCCTTTTGCAAAATGTGAATTCAGTTTTAACATTAAAAGGGTGTGGCGCACTCAACAACATGTTAGCTGGATTAAAACGTGCCAATAAGATGAATTAAAGATTGACAAACATAATCTTTGAGCTTTCTGTTTCTCTTCTATCGTTTAAAGCTAAGATAATATCCTATTGGGTTTTTCTTTCTTTTTTTATTTGATCAATTTTTCTGTGAAATCTGTAAATAAAGTTCCAAGATAGTAAGTATTAATCCAGTAAACTGAACGAATATGGTTGCTTTGTCTTAATTCATTTTATCAGCCTGTTTTAAGCCAATTAACATGCTGCTGGACGTAAAACCTGCCGCGCTATTTCGATGTTGGAATCATATTTGTTCGCGTTAAAGTTCGCGTCAATTACGAACAATTAGATATTACATGACACGAACAATTACTTGACTCCATTAGGGACATTCATGTAGACAAGGAACACAACAAGTGCAAGGCTACGAAAAGAACGCAGATCGAACTATCTTAATTTGAATTTAAAATTACTTTGTTAAGGGAACCATAAATATCTAATTACTCATAAGAGAGTCAGTTGTAATTATATTTTCGGCGAACAAGCTGGCTAGTGCTGAAACAAAAAAGAAAAATAAGTTTCATTATAATACTACCATAGCTTTCAACAATGGAAGAGAAACACGCATTTAAATAATTTTTTTTATAAACGATGAAAATAAATTGAATTTCATTTCTACAAAGAAAAATATTGTTTAAAATTATGTATAAGTATATTTTTGAAAGTTTATTGAAATTTGAAAAAATTAAAAAATGTAAATCTAAATTGATGTCATTAAAAAGATAATATTTTGAATTTTAAGGTGGTGCAAAAACAATTTTGCAGGATATTTCCGGAAGTTATCAACGATAAACGTAGCATTTTTTCTTAATTCCTATTTAATTAAAATTCTAATTAAACTTTCGAAAAAACCTCTCCAAGGTACGCATTCCCACCCTTCGATGTATATCTGTGCCACATTTAGTAGCTCTAGGTCAAACGGTCTGTCCTGTAGAACTCCAATAGATACACAGACGAGCAGACACTTAATCGCTTTTATTATTACTCCTAAATTGATACCAAAATAAAGGAAATAATAAAAAACTAAGTTAACAATTACAAAATTAAATAATAGAAAATGATACTCTTTTATTTACTGCCCAAGAAAATATTTAATAAAAACTGTTCTTTAAAACCACACCATAATAACTGTAAGAAAAGGTAGAAATATTTTTATTTTAATTATTTTCTACTTCTTAATCTCTAATTTATAATTCATGATAAAAATATTATAGAATTTTAAGATCGATTTCTTCTCAAATTCACCACCAGGTTGCGCCACTTGTATGGAAGCTAAATTTAGTTAAATTATTCAATAAACTGATAATAAAGTCGTGAAAATATAGAAATAGTTTGTATTCATCGATAATACATAAGTTTACAAAATTTCAAAACTCCAGCAAATCGGGAAGGTGGTGAAAAATCGATATTAAAATTCCATCTTTACACACATGAAGAAAGTCAAGCTAAATAAAAATGTATAAAAGCTAACCAGTTATTCTCCCTAATGTTTTAACATTTCTTCCTGCCATTCCACATACGTGGCAGCCTAAACTGTGGCCAATGCAGTGAAGGGATTTTAAAGATACTTTTGCATGAGTCTGAAAAATAAGAGCAAAATATTTTGAATTCTAGATGCTATATTTCAGAGAGAAAATCATTTTAAATGAAATTTCATACTTATTTCTTCAACAATTTTGTTGTTAATTTGAACAGGAGAGTTATTGTTAATGCAGTAAAATTACGGTGTACATTTTCACCGTTGTTAATTTAATACCCAATGGGAAAAACTATATTTGATTTTTATTACTTTATCAATCATCGTTTCTGTTGTTCTTGGTTACATTGATTTCTTTCATTTAGTAAATGCGTTCGTTCAATTAATCTCGGCAAAGCATCAAAAATTTATACTTTAGCTTTTCTTTTGGATATAATCTCCACATCCGATTCCTAGATCTTGCAACATCATGACGTCGCCAAACATTGGAACAATTGAATTGACCACCATCTTGAATCGGAATAAAAGAAACAACGCATTTGGTTTATCTGCGCAACAAACGAATTTACAGAAAAATAGTCGAAATGCCGAACGGTCGAATTGAAACAGGACAAAAAAAAACGCGTTTGGCGTATCTACGCAACAAACGAATTTACAGACAAATAGTCGAAATGACGAACGGTCGAGTTGAAACAGGACTATGTTTCACTCAGCAAAAATATATTCAAGTAAATAAACGCTAGCGAAAACGTAAGCAGTATTTAACTTACAACTTTCAATACTTTTTTCAAATATTTAACCAATACATGTATGTATTTTTAAAATTTTATTATATTGAAAACGTAATTTTGCTATTTAAAATCGTAACTACGTATTTCAGATCAATAAAACGGGATCATATTACAAACAAATCCGCACTCAGCATATAATTTTGTGATCGACTGTTAAGCAATGTCTGGTGCTTAGTTTCAACTAATAAGATAAAGGATTGCTTTGAAAAATAAATTAGAAAGATAGAATAAAGTAACTTACTGACGTCGTTCTTTGGGATTGGATTATTGGAAATATCAGTCTTGAATGTAAATTATAACTAGTCAATTGTTCAAATGCTGATTTTTTAAAATTTTTGTGCGAATTGTTCCTCAAAATCACACAGTCTACGTTAATTGTATGAATTAAAACCACGTAACTTTTCATCATTTCATGTAATAGCTCCTCAAATGATACACTAGACAAGAGATAAATTAACGTTTGGACATTTACATTAAACTTTATTAAAGAATAAAGGAAATTAATTATTCACATACTCTTATGAAACCCAAATTCATTAATAAGTAGAAGTGCTTCTGTCAGTATAATCCATTACTTTTGTGTTTCTTTATCCGTACACCCTATCTTTCACAAACAATTGGCGGACCATCTCTACAACTTAGAAACTAAAATTATCCATCTCCATCAGAACATCAGGAAAATTTCGGGAGCCAACTGAGGATTCAACAAAGCATCCAGAAGACGACTTTAGATCATGACAGCAGAACGTCCGCTCCTTCATGAAGCAGCACCGTAGGCAGAGGCCCTTTCTGCTCGAAAAGCAAGGCAGCTCAACTCCCTTGAAAGAAATTTACCTCTAAACATCTCTGGAGCTTACTACATCAACTCCACGGTTGCTCTACAGCAGGGGTTTCAAACTCGCGGCCATCGGGCCGCATGTGGCACATATTGAATATTTTTGCGGCCCACTATACGAAACAGTATGTAGCAAAATTTTTAATAAAAATTTTGTAGCTTAATTTTTTAAAAAAACTCCAATTATGCATTATTATTAATAACGAGCCACAACATTCGCCAGTAACTAATTACTAGTTGTGTTACATTGACGCAACAAGTCCCCTGCCACAAACAGCAAATATTTTAGGAGCCGATAATAAAATTAAACTCTTGAAAGAAAAATTGTCTTTGTTTTCATCGATTTTCTCCGTAGGTATAGAATCAGTATCTAACTATATGCAAATGAAAGTAAACGATTTGCAATGCTATTCGGATTTGTAGGCAAAATTCAGTGAAGTTGGGATGTTTGAATTTTGCGAATATTTTCCAGCTAGGTTTGAAAAATATCCGAAAATTGGCAAACGAAATTATTTCCATGTTTGAAAGTAGTAATTGGTGAGAACAATTATTTTCACTTTCAAAAGGGAATTAGTCGAGAGAGATGCCAAGTTTCAGGAAGAAAACCATAGCTTTATTTACCATTGTTCTTGTTACTTTTTATGCTTTAATTTCGAATTAAACCTGCGTTTCTATATGTTTTTTTTGCTGCTTTTGCTGGACTTTAATTTAACATAAACTTCGACCTTGTTTATTTCGCCCGTGCTAGCAAATGAGTTTGACATCCGGCTCCATAGATTATTGAAGGACTCCTCCTCTCCATCTGAAAGCAGAAAAAGTAACTGTCGATATCAGTGGGTGCGAAATTAAGAAAAGCCAGAACTGCAATCTCAAAGACTTTGAAGGTAAGGTCTTCGGAATCAAGTTTCACCTAGCCTCTTTCGATCTAGAAGACCACATCTGCTCCAACCACATTTTCAACACAGAGGAGTACACATGAAAATTGCTCAAAATTAGAAGAAAGAAAAGACTGTGCATTCTGTGTCAGGGAAAATAGCACCTTCACAGCTAAATGAATAACAAAACTTAGTCCTTACATTTCAGTTTTTCGAGCAAAACTAATAGCCATCAAGGAAAACTGCATCTGAACCATCAATTCAATCACCCATTAAAATCTGGACCGATAGCAAATACAGCTTCTATTCCATCTCCTACTTAAACACCCACTTGTTCAGGGTATCCAAAAAATCCTACTCAACTCACCAAATATTAAACTCGGCTGGATTAAAACTCATGAAGGACATGCTGGTAACGAATCAGTGGATATTCTTGCAAAGAAAGCTATTTTGAAAAGGGATCCCAACACAATACCCCACACCAAAGAGATTCCTCAAAAAGAAACTCCATATCATTCCCCCTCTCCCGTCGTCCGCATTATACCCAGGAGGTAGGCTGTGTAGAAGTGGTCAAATATATAAATAAATGAAATTTCCGCACAACTCATGAATGGAACAACAGTGACACTAGGAAGCAAGTCCACCACATCCTTCCAAAGGTCAAGACTTTCACGGCACAGTAGAAAACACCAGAAATCATATTTGCAACAAGGAATAACCCATTTCCAACTTACCTAAAGAGGTTTAACATAAGAACAACTGATTACTGAGGCTGTGGTGAGTTGGGAAGCCATCTGCACTTCGCAACTAGTTGCCCTCTAACAAACTCATTTCATTAAACATGAGGACGACTCAAACGACCTTGAACAACTCTGGTGGAAAATAATCCTGACCAACCGCTTTCAAATATAAAAATAAGAAAATTTGCCTCTAGAAACCTAATTAGCAACAAAGTTTTGATGGCTCAAAATTATCAACACTCCTCAAAAGCAAGAGACAGAAGAAGCAGTTCCAACACACTTCATAAACTCACATATAGTTTCTGTTTCAGCCAAATTACCTTCTAAGTACAAGATCTGCCTAATGTTTTAATTTAACTCTCTTTTTAATGCCATGAGTCAAGACTAGAGTCTTATTTAAGCTGTTTTCTTCTAGTTGCTATAAATTCTTCTAGTTGCTATAAAATTCTTCTATTTTTATTTATTGTCTCTCTAATTGTCCACAATGTTTTTATAAATGTTTTGAATCGCTCCTCATTCAATTTATATATTCAAAGTGTCATAAGTCTTGTTACACAGTCCCGAGTGGAAGGTCACGACATTGGCTCGGAAATTATCGTGTATTATTACAAACGACCCGAAGTTATTACTTAAGTGTATAGGAAAGAGGCTTGCTCTATATTTAAATGGTGGACATTATTACGAAAGATACGAAATTACTGATTGAATGTTTAGGAAAGTGACCTATGCTATATTTAAAATCACTTAAAGAATGTTCTGATGTTAATACTATTAAGAAGATCATGAGAGGGTGTGCTCGGAAGCTTTATCTGTTAGTAAATAAAAATAATGATAATAATAATAATTTTGGAGCCCCTGGTCCGTGCTTAGTGCGGATCATAAACAAGCAGCAAACACAGGTTACAGTTGGGTAATCTCTATGGTAGTTAACCGATTGTATGAGCTCTCCAGTTTTTTCGACGGGATATGGTGCGGCTCAACAACTCGACTAGATAGCTTAGTCGATGAATGAATCGCATGTAGGTGTCTAGCCTTAGTAGTAAATTTATTTCTCCTTCCCCTTTTATTCCCTTTTTGACCAATCACAATGATCGGCTTCCCTAATTTCTGGAACTTTCGATGTTATTCTGGAAAGCTCAGGAAAAGGAAAATTCAGAAACAAGTTTTCGAAAACTTCTACCAGTCCTCTCTTTGAACTTGCGAACAATTTAATTTCTATAATAGCAGAACATCAATTGCAACTAACATCAAAAGTGGATATACAGCTTATTCAGTCCATGACTGTGATATGAATCGAGTGGAGCCCATTTTTCAGGTAGATTTAAAGTTTAATAATAGTTTTATACTCACCTTAATAAATTTCATCATTTCTGCCACTTTTTCGCCAACAATCTTTGCGTTTTTATATGCCTTCCCGAAGGGCATGGTGTTGTGAAGTGTCCAATTGGCGATGATCACATTATAGTTACCATGTTCCAGTATAGCATCTTTCAGAACCTGTTTAAATTAAAATTCATTTCATTTATTTCAGATAATTATTGCGCATATCAAAAAATTTAAATAAATAATAGTAGTAAATCTCTCTCTCTAATCGGATGCAGTTATGCATTCGAGAACCAAATACAAAATAAGCATTCTGAGATGCAGATGTTTTCAAAAAGATTTACAAAGAAGATTTTAATTTAAAAGATTTGTTATCGCATTATAATGGAAGGTCCATTTGGCTATTATTGCATTATAAACACTGTGGTTCAATAATAATTTGAATTGATAGTTCATTTTGTTTATATTTGACTTGTTAAAATTAAAAAAATTAACCTATTTGAATTGGCGATCATTTCATTTATTTCAAACAATTACTTCACAAAACAAAATATTTACGAAAATAACAACTAAGCTTTAATCTCTAAAATTATGCAGTTATGTAATGTACAACCAACTCCAAGGTAAGCTGTTTTCACAAAAAATTTCAATGATACATTTTCCAAAATAGATTATTGCATTAACATTATTCTCCTTTCCAATATGTTCTAGAAGATCCAGTTTACTATGATAATGCTATAATTACCATGGTTCAGAATAACATATATACTTATTTTAGTTAATAATTCATCAAATTTATATTGAAATTATTACAGTTTTGCAGAATAATTTAGGATTCGTATTATAAAAATAATTTTACAATTCTTTGGGCAAAATAAATTCATTCGTTACTTGTTTTATAGGATTAATCATACTTTTTCTCCGGATATACTTTCTACTTCTCTACGTAAAATTTACAATATTCATACAGTTTCAAATCCCATAGTGATATTTATAGTATGATGTACTTATACAAAATCTTTTACAGCGTGATTGATTCCCCTGAAATAACTAACTGCATTCTTTTTACTATCCTGGCTAGAACTTACAGAGACAAAAGAATATCTATATTAAACTTAATTACAATGACAAAAAATATTTATACAAATATTATAAACTTTTTTAACATGCAGGGTGTTTCAAAAAACGTGGTCCAAATGAAAGGGTAGGTCAGGCATACAGAAACAAGTAATTTCCGCAATAGAACGTGGAGTCGGAAATGTAAGCAGAATTTGCTACAGGAGGCTATTTGTCACTGAGTTAAGTAAAAGAAAAGGATACACCAGATGAAATGTACAGAACGCCGCCCCATGCCCCCGTACCTGAAGCCGTTACAGTGACCGAACCGGTTGAGTGGACATGGGACAAGATCGATGAAATGTACAGCACAGATTTAGCGGATTTCAAATTTACAATAGCGCAACAACCCAGTTTCATAACTAACAACATGCGAAGTGTGCATCGCCTCAGACGGCAAGTCTTTTGAACGCTTATTTATTCTCCTCTAACACTCCTTAAGTATTTCTTTGTTGTAGATACTGCGTTCTACTTGCCATTATCGTATCTGTCAAGCCACGTACGACTTTATAATATTGTTAGTCATGCAATTGGATTGCTGTGCTATTGTAAATATACATTTCCATTAAATTTGTGTTATACATTTCATCCGGTGTATCCTTTTTATTTTACTTAATTCACTAGCAAAGAGTCGTCTGTAGCAAATTCCCTTTGCATTTCTGACCCCATGTTCTTCTGAGAAAATGACTTGTTTCTGTATGCCTGACGTACCTTTTCATATTGGCCAAGTTTTTTTGAAACACACTGTATATCACAATGATCGCGATATTTGCAATATGTCTTTTAATCTTTTTAATATTAAATTTTTAAACCCTTTTCAATTCATAAATGACTGATATTTTCATTTATTTCATAGTTTAACTATTGTTCTGTGTTATGTAAATATTTTTGTGTGTTTATTTTGTGATTCATCGTTCCTTATTTTGTGTATTTCTTTTATTTGTGTTTAGTTTGTGCCATGCACCAATGTAAAAGGATTATTTGTAGTGCGAATCCTCAAGTAAATAAATAATGAACTTAATACTGTTGGGTTCAGTTTGCCAGAATATACGCAAAATTATAAAAATGATAACTTGACTACCAATTGTGTAACTTCTTCAGTTATCGACTGAAGTTCAAAAATTCCGAAAAGAATTATTGGATACAGTTAGGCAATAAGGAATAAATTGTACCCATTGTTGCAAAACATTACAGAAAAATTCTAATTATTCGTTTTTCTAAAAAAAAACTAGATTTGATTAAATTTTCCATTGCAAATTACATAAATTTACAGGTATATTTCATATTAATGAAGTTGATTTCCGGTTGCAGTCAAAAGGATTAATTGCATCCAATCAATCGCTTTAAAGTAAGGATGTAAATGTCAATGTTTCTTTAATCCCATTGTTTTTGTGTTTATTAACATTTTCTATATATTTTAAATCTTACTGGAAATATTTGAAAACACGTTGGCTCAGAATTTAGATAATGTGGAGCTTAGAATTTCTCTATAGAGATTAATATACATTATTGTGAGAATTTAGCTATAATGTATTTTAATGTTCAAGAACAGATTTCAGTTGAGTAGCAAAGTGAATGAATTTAGTGAAAAAGCCAAGTTTATGTGCTTTTGTAGTAAAAAAGCACCGAGTTCACAAGCCATGTCATATAACATATTACTGTCTTAACCATTTATTTTTAAAAATCACCGATTTTTTTTATTTGATTTTTTCAATGAAGCCTGTAGATATTTCAAAACTTGATATATTTATTTATTAACTGCAGATTCTTGATTGAATATGAGGCTTGTGAAGCGCCATCAGCAATACGAGAATGGGGGGCAAGAATTTTCAAAATTTTTAATATTTTATTTGAAGAAGCAATGCTTTCCTTCTACATTGCATCATATAAAAATTTATCAAACAATTCAAAAGATTTCCGTGTGCTTCTTCAGATGACCTATTACTTTGTTGGCAACAAACTTCATTTTTTATTGGGAACCGATTGCAAAATACACATTCTGAAATAGACCTGTTTTATCAAAGCATTATAGGAAATCTCTGAATTTGCATTTTTTTTTTCAAAATTAAATACTGTAAAACAAGTTGCCAACTCACAAATGAATTGAAAGTGGTACCATTTTGCATAACCAGTTACACACAATTAACAAAATTTTACAGTTGTGTATCGAAAATACATGAAGTGCTTGGTCTGTTCGAGTTTGCATAACTGCATCTCTCTACTTCTTACCGGCTAAATACAAAAGCTAAACAATTAAATGACCTTCGTTAAAATAAATAATAATAAAAATATTTTTTCAGATATTTTATTTAACAAATCCATAAATATATAAAATAAGTAAATATTTCTTTTAAAAAAATATTTTGGCCATCTATCATAATGTATGATTTAAATCAAAGACGATCTTACATTGAACAGGTTTTCGGGCGTCAAAAACTCCACGAATCCATGGACCAAGAATTTTGTCTCGTAACCTGCGTTAAACGAGCACTTGTCAAACTTTTCGGCAGAGGGCTGTATACGACAGGGTTTCTTCTTATTTTTTGGCGTATATAGGAGGTACTGAATGGAATCGTCGCTGTTTGACGGTGGAGTCCGCTGTTGAAATGGACACTTTTTTATTGCGTCAAATATGTAATCAAATACCACTCCAAAAAACGAAAAATCCGGTAGTCCATCTGGAAACAGATCGATCGTTCAATTACATTACAGTGAAACAAAACGTATGAGATAAAATGCGTCCCCAGCAGCAAAAAATGCAAGACCGGAGACATGCGTAGCAGTTTTTTTTTTCTTTTGTCGCTTGCAGATTATTTTCTCTGGTTCGTCTGCGGAGTCAGTTGTATATAATGAAATAAAACTAAATAAATAATAAATTACTATAAATAAGAAATTATATTTAAAAAATATCAATCATCAAGAACCCCATTTATTTTAATGCTCGCAATGCTGTATACGAAGACTACTACATCACGTCACATCCCCGTTCCTAGAGAGGAGATCGCTCCTGCTCAGTTTGGAATGCATGTGAGTGGGAATTGCGGGGGGGGGGGGAAGATGTGTAAAAAGAAAAAAAAATATGAGAAAAAAGGAGAAGAAATATTTAAAAACTATTGGAAAAAAAAGATTTAAATAGGTGGAATTGTTTTTAAAAGCATTCTAATTCTGAAAAAGCAGCAGCAAGATTGTTGCTGAGCTAGCAATGCACAACGTTTTCTTTTTCTTCTGAAAAACTGCGGCATTCAAGGAGGGGAATGGAAGAACTTTAATATCAGTATAAACCAAAAGAGAGAAAAAGAATCCAAATATACAAATATATAGAAATACAAAGCAACATGCACTGTTTAAATATGCGCTCTAGAATAGGGTGACATGTAATAAAGAAAGAACAAGTATCAACAAATAATAAGAAAAAAGAAAGCAATAAAATGAAAACAAACATAATAAAAAAGGGGAGGGTAAATTACTTAAACACACAATCGTCTACAAACAGCTTCTTTGTCTCTTCTGCTTTGTCTCTAGGTGATTTTCATCCCACTAGATTGCTGTTGCAAATACAGCTAACATTTTTTGCTACTGAGGGTGAGTCCTAAACTTAACTGCATATTTGATTTTAGTGAATGCGTAAACATTTGTAGATGCTTTTACCCGGGAATTCATTGATGATAAACGCAATTTTCTCTCAATTATTGATCATAAAAAGTTGAAAGGTAAGGTTTTATAAATATATTAGAAGATTTGTGCTCTTCTAAGACAGGGTTTTAGCCCGCCTACCATATATCAGATCTGATTGTCACAGATTTACTAGCGGAAGTGTTGGTAGAAAATATCATGCACATTGGCAGAGTGCTTAAGAAATAAAAAAAGCATGAAAAACAGAACTGATGAATCAACTGACACTAACTTTCGTTTTGTTAATAACTTTACTTTTAACAATTGCTTTAGTTTTGTTCGAGTAAAAATGATGCAAAATCCGTTAACAGAAAAAAATGCATTACTAGATATCAAATAAAAAAGATGCTGAAAGAAAATATTAGCTATAGCATCCATCAAAAATTCAAACCTTTAAGTAAAGGGAGGCTTTCAATATAAGAACGGTTAAGGAAAAAATCTTAAATAAAAAATGTATAACTATTCAATTCCAAAATTAAGTACGAAAGAGAATGAACCCTTTTAACAGAAACGAAAGCATTCTAAATTAATATCACGAAAAACAGAACTCATGAATCAATTGACACTAACTTCCAACTGACCCTTGAAGCGAGAATGTAATGAAGCAGCATAAACGGTAAAGGAATTTTTCTTACGGAATTCCAAGTTGATGAATCAGCATAAATAAAAAAGAAGGGAAACTGCTGAACTCATCTCATTTATACATAAAATAACTTGTCTGAGAAGTTTGCCGCCATAACACAGACCAAAGGCGGGGGTTATTTTTTACTTCACCCGTGTCACAGATTTCGCTGGCCTTTTCTATTTTAGATTTACCCTTGAATCAATGCAATAATAAATCCAAATAATTGATGCAGATTATTTTAAATCATTGAAAGAGGAGATAAAGCTTTATAGATGCATTTAACTACGAATGCATTCACTAATAAAACAAGCTGAGTGATGCAATCAATTTCCGATCGTGGAAAGTTGACAACTCATATCAACAAATAAAATCTAGCTTCATGCTTATCCTTGCATGCCTTGATTCTTCCTCTCTTTGATGACCTTTATTCACACTAATATCTTTAATATCATTTAAGGCTGTATCTAGTATAAGTTAATGGGGAATATACGAATTATCTCCCTTTAGACTTGTGAAATATGAGTAACAGAGTATTAATTTGTTTCGCTACTATGATCCCTAAAATAAGGCGAAACAATGATTCTTACTATGCAATATTTCAGAGTCCTTCTAACTTTCAACTTTGCAAATAGCAAAATTTGAACTACTTTTTGACATCCTGTGTATTCTGCTAAGGCCATGTCTGGAGAGATACTACCTTCCAATGTTCATTCAGTCTGAAATAGATCATAAAAGCTTAATACACATGGGCAGAATACATCTTGTGGTTTCTTATGATTTCTGCTTGACTTTCTTGTGTATTCCCTCATAAGACTTTCGCCCTACCTGGGCATCCAGGAAATCTGAATGACAGCCACTGCAATAGCTCGAGTATTGAGGCCGGAGCCCTAGTAGCCATCACCAGCCACGGCCCGATCCCTGCTGTAGAGGTACATACTATCACTGGAGGGATGATTCATCTCCCCATTTCTATACCTCCAGGAGAAGCGAGACCACGCTTACATATCCGGCGGCCTCTCAACCACGAACTCGACCCTCCCCCTGGGAATTGTATTCCCGTATAAGAATGTCACTCTTACTGTATAGAAATTCATCTTGGCTAATACTATTTAACTGCGACAAAAATATATTTTCCTATACAAGAAAACCACAATAAATAAATAAAACCCATTCATTGCTTTCTAAGGAACGAAACCGGATAAAAGGTGGTATTTTTAGATACAGTTAGGTGGCAACAAATTTAAAATCTATAATGAGTCGGGAAACAGTTATCATCAAGATAAAAAAAAAAATTCTAAAATTTAACGCCAAAAGTATCCTATACTCAAGATTCATTACCAAGAGAAGATGTAGGTTGTTAATAATGCGTGAAAGCTACAAATCTGTATTCAAATAATAGTATACAACTGATATCACTTAGATATAATAAAGGCAAGAAATTATCACAGTCGTATTTAACCTAAGAAACAAATCATGTGGATTAACAAAAATTTAAAGTTGGTCCTTAACGAGAAATTATATACAAATTGTGAACAATACGTTAAAAGAAACATTTAATAACCAACTTTCGCTACATCTTATGCCAATTTTTTTAAATAAAAAGATTTTAGTTTGAATATCATTTAATAGTTTATAAATTAACTCTTACTTTGAATGAGCATTAATACTCGGTCTTTCAAAGTTCTGAACTTAGTAAAATTATTTTTTGTGTGCAAACAATTTCGATACACAATCAAACGTACCAATATGAAATATGTAATGCAATCAGTTCGAAAAACTAATAATAAAGAAAATCTTGTCTTTTGGATTTTAAAAAGATATTGCCTGATGATTTTCAACAATGTATAACTTATTTTTTAGCATTAAAAAGAGTATAAAAAATATTATTCATTATTAGAGGTAAAAGTATCGAAAAATGTTATTCATTCTTAGAATTCGACAAAAATTGACTTTTGATTGAATTCTTCGTCAAAATTTGCAAATCAATGAGCATTATGAAAATCCCACAATTTCATAAAGCCATAAATAATTCATAATTGGCTCAAGCAAGAAAGTAATAAAAAATAAAAAAAATTAAATGAAAATTATTTCTTTTGGAAATTGCCTGTTTACTTACATTGTAAAGGTTAAAGAAAGGGTATTACCCATAATTTACCTGTTTTAATGATAAGAGTGCTGATCACAACCAATAAAACCGTTATCTTAAAAGTACATTTCATAACTGTTTACTGAGCTGAATATCGTTAGTTATCACGACTGCCTTGTGTCTGTAATTCTATTTACAAATGAATTAAATCGGAAAAATCAAGAGGAACTTATAAAATCTGAAATCTTACGAAACGGAACGGAACATCTATAGATCTTACGAAATATTTATAGATGTTTCGTTGTGTATGTAGCGTAATTAACGATTACACAAGTCAGTGTAATTCCCAATGGAATGTAAACAGAAATTTTGAATTCTATTACTATGAATAATTGTATTGAATTGCTTCATTCCGGATACAAAAGTTGTTTTCAGCATTTTAGAATTTTGTGTTTGCATAATTTCTGGACACTAATGCTGGTTTTTGAAAAGAGGTAGATTTTTTTCTACTGTTGTTATGATGTCTAGTCATTATTGTCAAATTTCTAAATGCCTATTTGTTTCCTACGAACATTTTATATACAGGGTGAACAAAATTAAACTTAATTGGTTTGTTTACTATTTGCGAATTAGTAATGTACATGGTGCACAAAATTAAAACTCAGCCATTAAAAGATTTCAATAGCATTAGCAAATCATAAGAAAGTAATAAAATTTATAATGAGTCTTAATATAAAGATTAATACACATTTGGCAAACAAAATTCTTACAGATTTAGCCACCAGGAGTGGACTACTGTTTTATTCAGAAATGATTTTTAAATGCATTTCAGCTTGTTTCACCAAGGCCATTCCTGTTCAAGTTGTCCAACATCAATCTCAACTATTCTTTGAAAATAAATACGGCGTATTCAATAGTCAAGCCAAGCAAATTCTCTAAAATGAAGTGGTTTGCATTCCTTCATTTCTGTCGAAGTGTTTGCGATGCTTCGACACACCAGCACTTTTAAACATTTCTAGTACCAAAAATAAGAAGGATTCAAATATGAGGATCGTGTTGGTCTGACGTAACGGAAGTAGAAACTGATAACGTTTTATTTTGAAAAATGTTTCTTCATGGTATTCTAAATGAAAGTGGAAATATGTGCAGGACCTCCTTCCTGCTTAGGGAACACGGTAACCTGGTGGTGAGGTCTCGGCTTCGGATCCGAACGGTTCTACGTTTCAAAACTCGATCCACGACAGATATGTAAACCTGGTGCACATTAGTCTTGTCATTGATGGTCAAACGTCCTGCCCTAGTGTGGCCTGGATATATGGCTAGGGGTACGCTTGCTCTGGTGTCATTTTCGTCATCTACCCACGGCTCAAAATTATGAGATCTGCCCTATTATAGCCTTCGAGTTGCTTCATAATTGGAGGTCACATAAATAAACAAGTAAGAACCCTCCCTGTGAGAGAATTTATTTAACAATCTAATTTGAAGATACTTGATTTAGTAAAGCTGCTCTGTACTATAGTCTTCTGAAAATACAGAGATGCGCAAAAAAATTGCATCACATGATCGAATCAGTGTTTCTGGCATGGGAAACAGTAACTACACTGCATAAAACAGACATGAGCTGCTGAAAATAACAAAAGAATAAAATTTCTGTATAATTGGAGCTACAAACAAGAAGTAATTTTTAATTTAATTTTTCTTCGTGGTACTTTTATAGCACTCTACGGCTGATGGAATCACCGGCAATATGCCGTTAAGTTCTTGTGTAGCTGCACATTGTACTGACGATGTGTGATTAAAGCGTTTTCGTAAGTTTTTAACATAGAAAATGAGGGACTTTTGCACAACTCTGTACAGAGGAACAGAAGAAACAAACGAGGGCTCTCTTTGTCTAGATGTTGCATTCTGCGTATACGCTGAGTCATACAAATGAAAATGTGCCTCATTGGTCCATCAAATAATCCGTTAATAATCTTTATCGCCTCGCGAGAAAAGAATTCCAAAATAAAATTTGGAATTCCTTCCTCGCTCTTGGTACCAATAGGAAAATCAGTTTGTAACAAGTGCCAAATATGTGAAATTTTAAAAGACAAATATTTTAGAATACGTCGAAGGAATTGATGAATTTTCTCTTTCTAATGATGTTACAACAGAGAGAGAATCTGTGAGGCCCATGTAGTTTTAAGTCGTGTCTTCTTCCACATAAGATCTCGACGTCTTGAATCATCTTTTAAAGAAACTGGCTTTCTTCTTAAGGACGAATGCCCATGGAATTTCTCGGATTTCTTGATTATTTTTCGTAGTCAAGTTGTCAAAGCATTCTGCAAAGCTTTTCAAAATTTTCTGCAAAGCTTCTGGCGCGGAGTTTAATAAACAGTTTCACTATCAAAGTGTGAACATATAAACTTTACACCACTTTCCATAAAAAAATTTATGAAAACAGAAATAGTTTTATATCGATTTTTAAATGCTACCTTCCAACAGAGAAAATCATCTGATTTAGGGAAGACCACATATATAACAGTAGTGGTGAGATTTTTCGTGAATTTGAAGACTCTAACTGAGCCGTTCATTGGAGGAAAAAATTTATACTTGAAAATACCGTTACAAATGACGATTTGAATCGAAGTGCTCTATTTTTTGTTTATTTTTCAGCTATGATTTTCGTTTATTTTCATCCATTTTTTTATTATTATGATTTTAAAACCTTTTGTCAGTTTTTTCGAATGATAGTAATATAAAATGTGGAAAAAAATATGTACATCTCTTCCCCTCTCTATCTTTAGTAAAAAAAAATTTAAAACACATATATTTGATTGAAATCTTTAAGAGATACTTTTCCAAATTTCGTTGGAAATAAAAGGTCTACTATGCCTGTGGCGTGATATTACTTACAAATTTGATTTCATGTGTCATTAATGCATATCAGTCAATAAAAAGTACTTTATTTTAGTGATAGAAAATAATTGTTAAATAAATAAAAGAAATACGTGTATGTCAAAGCCCTGATCTTCTTAGGCTTAATGGCTGTATTTAAGTAAACGAAAAAGCTTAGAATATACATAACTACTTTGAAGTCTTTTATTGAAGGAAATATATGTTAACAATTGGTTATATTTAAGTATGCGTAGTAGCTTCTATAAGTAACAGACATGAAAACCTTTCACAAATGGAAGTTTACATAACTGAACGTTTTCAAATATTTTTTGATGAAACATAAGAAAGTTTTCAGATGATTGAAAATTTTATGTTCCACAGAAAAAATCATCAAATACAATGCCAAATTAAGACAAATTTGTACTCAAGATAATTATATAAGTTTAAAAAAAAATTCGAAATTTCTATCAAATAATTTTCTTCAAATGAATGATTCTGCTAAACAATGTTAACTTGACTTTTGTACATTTGTTCGTCACAAGATGCCTTATCTAACCCTGCATCCAATAAAATTACATGTATTTCATTTTATATACTTATTTCAAGTCTTTGATTTGTTTTGTTTAGAGGATATTTTATTTTTTCAACCTCCATCTGTAGTGTAAATTAAGCATATGAACGTTATAAATTCGATATAAAGCCAAGGAATAAAAGACAACTATATTGTTAACCGAAAATAAGTATATTTGGTTTTCATTTTTGTGAATTATATTAAGTACGGGGTGTTTCGTAATGACCGCATTAACTCAACCTAGCGCGACTCCTCACTCTCAGATGATGAAAAGTGTCCAGAGAACCATACCTGAAATATCTCTAGCTTTCGAGGAAATCGCACTCATGAAACGAGTGCAATTCCTGTTCCTGTCAGAAATTAAGGCTTCCGTATTAAGCCTTCAATTCTGTTGTGGCCGATTTTTCCTATCCGTGGGTTCGATGTTAAATTAACTCGGCTCCGAATTGGCCATACATGGTACACACACATCTATCTGCTTTCTGGTGATTCAGTGCCTTTGTGTACATCATGCAATGAAGTTCAAACTGTTGACCACATTTTAACAAAATGTCCTGATTTTAATTCTTCTCGTTTAAACTTTTTTTAAACCACTATTTTAGACTTGAATGACTTGGTGGGTGAGACTCCTCACCCGAATTTATTCTCTTTCCTTCGGAATTTTGGGTTCCTTCTTCGTATTTAATTCATTTGTTGCGAGTTTAATTGCATAATTTTTTAACTGAAATGTTTCTTTCTCGGTTTCGTTAAGAAATGTCACTGCTCGTGACATTCCTACACTTTTTCACTAACCTTTTACATAAGATTTTAGACTTGAAGCATCTTTTAACATGGAAGAGAAATTTACGTAGGAAAATTTAAACTTTTGTTTGGCACAGCATAGCCGAAACCGGTTTTTGTGCCATTAAACGAAAACTTCCATTCCATTCCTGTCAGAAAAAAACTTTATTAGAAACAAGAAAAAACAGCAATACACGCATGAGACAAAAGGTTTACAGGGACAATTGTTCAAAGTTGCAACAACTTTACATGTCTAGACATGATTATGCATGCCTAGGAATGGTGGACTGAACCCATTCTACAGTCGTGAAGAAAGTATAATATCGGCAAAAAAATCGCTAAATATGGTAAAGTACTGCGATTTCAAACTATACAAACCTTTTACGATTTAAATTTATGCTACCGAATAATAAACTAAAATAAATTTGTAGAAAACTTTGATATTTTTGGATTATGTAAAAATTATCAAAAACGGCGGATGGCAGCTTGGAAAGAAGTATAAAGTCGTTTGCACATTATTTGAAAGAATAAATAAACCGAGAAAGCATTTCTTTCTGGTTCTAGAAAAAATACTAATATTGTAGATTTAGATTTTTTTATTCTTGTGTATTTTAATACCATGCCGAGGGGATCACGCTTATCAGAAACTGAGCAGGGCAAAATACTAGCTTTTAAAGATGCTGGTTACAGTGGTGCTGAAATTGCACGAATAATTGGCAGATAGAAGACTGTAGTTGCTTCCTCATTAATTCTGGTAGCTATGGCACAAGCAGCAAACAGGTAAGCCAAAGATAATTTCTTCTGCGCAAGAGAGGATAAACTCTAGCCTGCAAGCAAAAAAAGTCTTCCTCACAATTTAAAGATGCAGTTGCCTTTTACCAGCCCAACAATAAGAAATGTACTACATAGAAAACCTAAAGTTGTTTACCAGAAGTTGAAAGGAAAACCTCCGCTTTCTAGGCAGCATTTTGATTCACATTCAAATTTTGCCCGGAAAAATTTAACAGCTAGCACCAATTGGAATGATGTGATGTTTTCGAACGAAAAAAGTTTAATTTAGATGGGCCAGACGGATTTAAATTTTCCTGGTATCATCTGCACAAAGAACACCAACTTTTTCAAAAAGCCAATTCGGAGAGGGATCTGTCATGGTTTGGGCTGCATCTGCAATTGTTTTTGTCGAAAACAAAATGAATTCAAAGTCAGATCAGGACATACTTGCAGATAGTTTGTTGCCGTTTGCTCCACTGATTACATCAGAAGATTGGACATTAGTATACATTTTGGGCTCTACAAAATATTGGATGAAGGCAAACGAGGTAAAAACTCTTCAATGGCTATCTCAGAGCCCCGACACGAATCCAATGAAAAACCTTTGGGGCATTCTGGTTCGAGATGTTTTTAAAAATGGGCGATAATACAGAAGCAAGTTTGCTCTGAAAACTCTAATTAAAATTTGTTGGTACAACATTGACCCTTCCAAGCTTTGTCTGGTTCTATCAACCGACGATTAATATAAGTAATAGAAAAAAGAGGGTCCCACATTACTTACTGAAGAAGAAATCATATCGACTTTATACTTTTTCCAATTTCAACTGTATGGTAATTTCTCTAATTTCTTATAAAATTTTACGTAATATTACTAAACTTAAACGAATTTTTGCTGTGATTTCATTAAATCATAAAGTATTCTTACATTTCATAAAAATATGCATTTATTTAATATATGATATGTATTTCTAATCTTACGCCATCTATTTTTGCGGCGTATACTCTTTTCCACGACTGTAAGAGTGCGGTTTTAACAGATGTACAAGCAGCATGAAAACGAGCAACTAACTATGTTTCTGTTGTTATTGGAATTGGATAAATCTTTTTTTCTAATTGCCCCCTTGTTTTATGGGGATTTTAGTTATGCGGCCATAAGTTAAAATTCTTATGCTTTAAATAAAACTCCTTTTAAGTGCACCGGATGTGATGTCATCGTTTTTTGAGTGATCTTTCCTCGATAACGAGGTGTTGTAGAGGTATGGTCCTCTGAACACTTTTCATCCTCTTAGAGTGAGGAATCGTACTGTACTGAAGTAACAATGAGTTCATTATAGAACACCCTATATACTTTAATATCAATTCAAGCTCTACACCTAGAATCTTAAAGAGAAACTCTTGGTTACAGAACGAACTCAAATTAAAAACAGTTATACAAGCCCTATATAATATACACCCTTCGTATGAAACATTGGGAATCTACTTAAGTTTTTTAAGTCTTCCTTCTGTAATTTGAAATAAACACTGCATGATAGTGTTTTTCCCAAAGTTGTTTAACTCGTTCTTATATACAGAGAGGACATAAATTTTTACCCATTTTAAACATTAATAAAAAAACTAATAATGTTACAACTACGGTTTTTATAAAATGAGAGGGCATTTTATAAAGTTTTCTTCAGATAGGTAACGCGCCGTTACGGTGATCTAAGTGGTCTTAAATTATTGAACTTTTTTTGAGAGCCATCATCTGCGAAACTGTATGCATGTAGGGAATTTTATACTCTTTAATCTGTTAAATAAATTGTATTTCGATAACTGAATAGTTTTCGAAATATTCAAGAAAAACTGAAAAAGGAAACCAAAAAACGAGCATCAGCTTTTGCTGCTCGGTAGCCATTGCGTACGGAAATCTCTCGCTGTAGCAAATTTGGTACACTGTAACGGTACGCCACCTATATGAAAAAAACTTTTTTATTTGCTCTCTCATTTATATAAAAAAACACAGCTGTACCATTATTAATTTTTTTTATTAATTTTTGAAATGGGTCCAATACTTTATGAGCACCGTGTATTTTAAAATGAAATGTAGATTCATACTTCATGACTTCAAATTACTCAAGACGCTTGAGAAGAAATATGCTAAGTAAATCGAGAGTTGAGTGTGTTTAATTTTAAAATTAAGCTGAATATCTGATTTTCTGCTAACTTTGTATGAGGTTTAGATACTAAATAATATGAGTAGTATCAGTTCTTCAATGTCTGTTATTCTACCCTTTACATTATAGTGAAGATTACGATGTTATTTGAAAATGCGAGAAATTGTACGCAAATTTTGACACCAAATATGAAAGTTTTATTTGTAATATTTTTTGGAACTAAGCCCAAATTATTACGATACAAAAGATTGTGTATAATAAATCTTATCTAGTTCAGATAAAATGTATATACATAAAACTACTAGAATTTTGTTATTTAGTCTTCTACAGAAAGCTGTCCATACGCGAAAACCAAGCTATACACAAGCCAAATAAGCAAGGTCTAGCTTCATGAGAGTCGTAAAATGTAACTTTAATTTTTGTAGAACCATTTTTTAAGAAAGTTTTGAATAGTTCATTATTAAAAATCGAGTATAACAATAAAAGTTTTCCGTCTCTGATATTATCCCTTAAGCTTCAGAATATTTTGTTTGTCATGATCACTTTCAAACTACTTGAGTGATATCAGCATTGAATACCTAAAAAGACAAAAAAGTATGAATATCTAAAAAGACATGGATGTCTGGCCTCTGATGAAGCCACCAGATTCTTACTTCTTGTCGTTGTTGCTATTATTTTTTACTCTTCCACATTTATAATTCCCTTTATTAATATTTTTATTTATTTTGAGTGATATTAATAATTATGGATATAAAAGTTAGATATCTTACCTTTTATAAATATCTATAACTATCCGCGACTATAATTACTTTTTAAACATGGAAATTATCCTAAATGTGAATGCTCGAATGCTTTCAAATTAATATATTCAAATATTTGCACAAATTAAGCAAAACCTATTTTGCCCTCAAAAGGGAGTTCATTGCTTCAAAAGGGACACTCATTTTGCTTACAATTGTATATGTTTAAATGCCATTTACAATCCACAGATTTGAAATTCTAATGGAGAAACTCATACAAAGATTTCAAGTCTGTGAATCTTACGTCAGATTTAGTTTTTAGTCGTTTACTTACCTTCAATTTACTTTTAAAACCCTTAAGTTTATTTAGCCCTTGAATTTATTTAAACCCTTTTAAACACTTCGTTCATACGATGTAGTTTCCAAAAATTTGATTTACAATTAAAAGCAGCTATGTAATCGGGACCAACTAAAAATTGATGGATTTAGTGTTCACTGTTGCAAATTGTAACTAAATATGTATAGTTTGCTTTGCAAAATTATACAAACGGTTTCCCTTGCACAACACAGAATTTGTTATAAATAAGCACTTTTTGGGAAAGGAAGAATAAGAATTTTATCTTAATGCTCGGTGAAAAGCGCTAAATCTCAAAATGTATAGTTTGAGGTATGTCGATAATTATGCAATTGCGAACCTAACTATCTTCAAATTAATGCAATATTTACTAACCTAAACATTTAACTGAAATTACGAAATTATCAAAACTTTTCTACATTTTTATAGAAGGTGCATGTTTACACCTTTATTAGTTGCGGGAGTAATGCACACCAATAGTAAATTGGATGTTCACTGTCATATGCGTCGGATCGCAGTTCCCTTAGTGGCAATCTTAGTAGAGACGGCTTGTACGGCGATAGCTGTCGACAGAAAAAGAATAAAGTCAGTGTTATCCATGTAAAATGTCGTTGATTTAATTTAAAATAACCCTCTATGCACACCAATAACGTAATTTGAAGACTTCAGTTTCGAGTACACATTACCGAAATACAGTACAACCCCGGTTAACCGAATTAAAAAGGGGGAGGCCGTTTCGATAACGATTTTTCTGTTCAGCCATGAACATCTATATCATTACTATTGTGTATCTAATTACAGTGTGTAATTCTGAGATGTTTAACCCTCTCACACCGAGCGAGGCGGTCCCGGGAGGTCTAAAAAATTTCCCTTAACAGCGATGAAGACCGGTCTGAAGCGGTTGGCGTCTTTTGAGGGGAGGGGAGGTTCTGAGATCGCTTAGGAGATAAGCGCCGTAGAGGGTCCAATTATCCTTGCCAACCGCAGCCCATTTCCTTACGCCTTAAGGGAAGGTTAGGCCTGCGGGGGGGGGGGGGGGGTAAATGACAACCCAGGTTGGGGGAGTCCAATTCATGTCGCTTCCAAAGACTCCCGGTTTTAAAAGGGCTAGAAGAAAAAAATCGCCTCGGGATTAAAGAGTTAAAGTATAAAACGGATTCAAAACTCTCCTTGTAGGCTACATTTATGTTCTTTATTAAAGTTCAAATTGCATTTTAGATCTGGCGTTCACCTCTCCACTAGCCATAACTCAGCGCTTTCAAGTTCGAGATTATTCCCGCGCTTACGTGTTTTTTGGATTTGCGATTTCAGCGGCATTTCGGATAACCCGGGTTTCGGTTAACCGGGTTTTACTGTAAGTCAACAGCATAATTTTATGTTTTTCTTCCTTATAATATCCAGTTGTTGTATAAAGTTGTTTCTAAAGTATTATTTTTATTAATTAATTTGTGTACGTCTAAAAATATCAAACTTCTTCACTTGTCTAGTGACGTATTTTTAATACTAACCGGACACCATCAAATACGCATATCACGACTTCTTATTAAGTTATATGTATGTAGGTTATTCCTTACTAAGCCAGTGACTCTAACTTTTTCACTGACTTTTACCGCTGTCTTCCATAGTTTTCGAGATAAAGTCTATAAATTCCAATAATCGCCCCTATAGGCACTGCAATGTCTCAGATGACTCGCATGGTCACTTTTCTATAGGTAGACATTTCTTCCAGAATTCTAGCTTTCTTCTTTCGAATGTAATTTCGTACTGTAAAGATATACATATCCGCACTGTGTTAGCTACCAACAAAAAATATCCGCAGCAACATTGATGTAATTATATAGTAAATATACAGTAGGTACAGTAAAATAAGTAGTAAACTCTAATGCAGTGTTTCCCAATGTTGGGCAGACGCCCCACAGGGGCGATTTGATTGTTAAGAGGGGTAAGTATCAAGAAAAACTCGCAGATATGCAAAACGATGAGTCAGTTAAAACTTTATTTAAAAGGAAGCAGGTATAGCTTTGTGAGGAACCTGAAATCAAATATCCAGCTCATCCAAATGTGTAATAAAAGTATTGTTCAAGTTCCATAGTTTAGCTGAATGTGAATTTAGTGCCATTTACGATTTACTGCTAAAAAAATTGATTATATATCACAAAACAAGAAGACTTGAGACTAAAGTAAACTCAAATGGAACCCAACATAAAATCTCTTTGCAGAAGCATCAAGCGCAAGGATCTCACTAAATTTAATGAATTACTAATAATTAAATTATTATAAAAAGATCTTTCATTAAAACTTTTTAGTACTTGAATTTCAGTCCTCCATTATATGTTTCAAAAATTTACTTGATGTATTTCTCAACAATTTCCTAGCCATTTCTTCCTAAAACGTATAATTTAAGTTTCTTCAATGAAATTTCAATTTTTGAATATTAAAAATTATGTATATGTAACATGGGGGCATAAGAAGTTTAGAAAGGCTTAGGTGGGACATGGGACAAAAAAAGTTTGGGAAACACTGCCCTAGTGTTTCATAAATTACTTTGAGAACATTTAATGTTGAATCTAAGAAGATTTCCTATGGTTCTTTGACTTGTGCAATTCTATCCCTTACAATAAGGAGGATATTCGAGTGTTGTAAGATAGAACTTGGTCTTGGGCGGAATCCCTTCTATTTTCTTAGAGTAAAATCCCATCTCCGCCTTGGTACCGGATGAACACTGACCCTTTGTGAATTCCGAATAGCTCTCACATTCAGTAGCAACAAATTTGCAGCCATCGTCCAGGGAATAAGTGAAATACTCAAGAATGATGAAGTGATTGCAGAGAACCTTGTCTAGAATTGTCTGAACTGTAAAATAATACAAAATAATATAGATCAGATATTAGTATTCTGAATTTTTAACTAAAATAGTAAATTAATACCCAGATTTGATAAATTCGTTTAATGATAATAATGAAATGCTAGAAGTTAGAACGTATAGAGCACTAAAAATAGTTTCAATTATATTTTTCAATATCCCTAAGAAATTTATTTAATTTAACATAATTTCAAAAATGTTTAATAATTCCAATACAGATGCGGATCCAATACAGATTAATAATTCCAATACAGATCCAATGCGGATTTATAACTCTAAGCCCATAATTTACAGAAAGATTAACCTTCAGTGGGCGCGCCATCAATACCAACATGAAAGGAAAACAACAACGTATTTCCTAGATATGCAATTGTAAAATACAAATTTTTGAAAGTGTAATTATTAAAATTAATTTGCAATTGGGTAAGAATTAATAACTACAATTATTTTAAACATTTTTTAAAAAAAACAGTTATGGAAACAATGTAAACATAAAACACAAAAAAAATGTAAAATGACTACAGAATAAGCTGAACGACATGAAAAAAAGTGAAGTTGTCAATTTTTCAATTGAAATGTTTTCATTTGTTTTATAAAGCAATATGAAAACAAAAGAAACAATTGAAATTTAGATATAATAAGCAAGAAATCATTTTAATAGTCATTTCAATGTAAAGGTAGTCCGTAACTCTGAAATACAAATAGAGTCCTATTAACGCCTCGGAATTCCAGACGATGACTAACAGTTCGTGGAAAGGAGCTAGAATAATTGATAAAGTCGTGCTTTCTTAGAACCGTCTGGTAAAAGGATATGAAACGAAATTCTTTTCTAGTGTATTTGTCACATACGCACGCACACTGGAAGGTCACGAACCTTTAAAAAAATGTGGCGTTGGCGGACTATGAGAAAAATATGTACAAAAAAATAATTACGAAACCAAAACAAGAAAACAAGCATCTTACAAATATAGATAAAATTGTCGCAGTTATGCTAGGGTTCTTTTCAAGTGATTTGTACCATTTATTTCAGGCCAGGTTATAAAGTGTACCTAAAATGCTGTGTAAAATTTACCAACTCCAATTCGTAGCACAGCTGACTGCTTATCATCGTGTTAGAATAAAGTTTAGAAAATCTCATTATTCTTCTATAATGTCTCGCAGAAACAGTTATATCTCATAATGTATATTTTATATATGATGACCTGATGCATAATTTCCTCAAAATAACATTATCTAATAAAATTTAATTAAAAAGATTTTCAAAAACAGAGTTTTATTAGTGTGCTAAAAAGTAGAAAATTTTTATTTTAATTATTTTCTACTTTTTAGACATTAATTTATAATTATAGAAGTAATGAAAATCTATAAATCAAGCTTCTTCTCAAATATTCATTATCGGGTAGCGCCATTAGAATTGAATCATTTTAGTTTAGTCGTATTTACGCAACATAAAGGCTATTTTTGAACGACTCTCGTAATTTTGAACCGCGGTCAGAAAAAGAGAACGACAGCTGAGCTGTCACCCCCTTTCCAAACTTCCGCACCACACTAGTGGGAAGTCCCCTACCTATGATTTAACTTTCAACAGGCCCACATACACGGCTGATCTTCAGTGGAATCTCTAGCAGTGGAATCGGCAACTGGAGCCCTCAGGCCCGGTGGCCGAAACCTTACAACTAGGCCACCGTGGCCCACCGGTATTATATCAAAATTTAATTTAATTAATCGATTAACTTATATTTACGTTCTGGAAGTATTAAAATAGTATGTTGCCATCGAAATTATACGTAAATTTATGAAGTTTCAAAACTCCAACATATCAGAAAGTGAATGGGAAACCGGTTAAAATGTCCAATCTTTACAAACATGAAACAAGTAAATAAAGTGCATACAAATAGTTACAAATTATTAATGCAAAACGTATCTGGATTCGAAGGGATGCTGTGTTCGTTCTGAGCATGCGATTAGAAGAGCAAAAGTTAGGTCTCTATTTCAAAAAGGTAAAGAACCCTTAGTTTTAATCAATTAATAAAATTAACTTCAGGACTCTTGTTGCTAAACATATTAAGTAATTTTTTGAGTGTTATCTTGATGATGCTATTATGACTTATCATTTGAATGGCTAAATTAAAATTTTGTGTTCTCAACTATTAGGACTCGCTTTAAAGCACAGCTGTATTACGAAATCTCAAATTTAAATTTTTTCTAAGATGAAGTATTGGATTCTTATATAGAGAAAAGATGTAGATATTTAAGAAGGTTTCGAAAAAGTCGACGAAGCTGTATGAATTTATCTTCTGCATTTGAACAATTTACACATTTTTAAAGAAAGGTCAAGAATAATCTACCTTTGACATTCTCCTATGCTTGCATTGAAGGATATAACGTGGTGGTGATTTTTCTTTGAGTTTTATAATTAAATGTACTTGATTAACGAATTCAATAAATGCATCCAAAATGGCCTTTTTAAGAGAGGATTTGTATCAGCTTTGAAACTTTAATGGCTCATCAGCTCAGAAACAAGCAGTGCAGATTCAAAAGTTTTATAGACCTAAGTTGTAAGAAATTTTGTGCTAATTTTGGTATATAATTATAATATACTAAAAATTGATAGTTTTTGAGTTATAAGCAAAACCCTGGAGAAAAAAATTATGTTATTTGGCTATAACTAAAAAGCCAACAAAAATTATTGATGGCAAATCTCAGAATCGTAATCAGCACCCGAAAAAACATAAAGAAGAAAAAAATTACAATTCCTACAGAATTGTATTTTAAAAAACGACTTAACGACTGAACTACTGAGAAGAAGCTAATAAGAGCCTAATGAGGAAGTCGAGCCAAATGAGAGCTGAAAAAAATGCAGCTCAAATGAATACAATTTCAAGCGGAGAAGGAGTTGTTTTTTCTCCCGCTTCGCGATGCTCTTTGCGTTAATATCGGATCCGTAGGAGGGGCAAAACTTGATGCAGTTCTGGTCTGTCTCTCTCTTAATTCTTGATTGATTTTCCATCTTCTTTTTACATTTTTTATTACTTTCTTCCATTTTCGTTGGCCATTGAATTCTCAAAGTGGAAAAGTAAGCCAATTAGAATAAAAACGAAAATGCAATCTTTTAAAATAATTTCAGGGGGGACT
Organism: Araneus ventricosus; assembly: GCA_013235015.1. Classification (NCBI taxonomy): domain Eukaryota; kingdom Metazoa; phylum Arthropoda; class Arachnida; order Araneae; family Araneidae; genus Araneus; species Araneus ventricosus. The sequence continues at coordinate 73,243 of BGPR01005145.1, forward strand.
GCAGCTCTGCAGCTCTTATGGACGAGCCGCCACTGATAATGATACATCTTTAGAGAATATTCTTCGAAATAAACAAATTTTAATCTATTTTAAAATTCTATAAAATTTTGATTCTTTATCAATATCAGATTTCAAAATTATAAGCCATAATATTTTCTAGTAATTTGCTTACCCTTTATAGATTTCCCTTTAAATATATGATACGTGTTTCCTTTAACACAAAGGGGTTGATCCACACCACCATTAGGATAGAAGTCCAGATGACCAGCGGGATCTAAATATCCAAGCCCACGTACTGAAAATATTTTAAAAGTTAGTATGATGTGCTAACTGTTTATTGATACTGATGTATAATATTTAACTAAATCAAGCCTAGTTTGTTTAATGTTTTTGTTAGCAAGATATCGATTACTACTTTTGGTTACAATTAAATCTAACTAATTTCATACTTCGATCACAGAAAGCTGCTTTAAGTGTATCATACAATCCTTAATAATATAATAAATGCGAAAGTGTGTCTGTTACGCTTTCACGGTCAAACTACCAAACCGATTTGGATGAAAATTGGCAAGATGGTACTAGTTTGAAACCCAGGGATGGACATAGGGTAAGTGACATCATCTTCAATTCAATATTTTTGACTACAGACAACTATTAAATAATTAACAAAGAAAGGCAAATTGACTCAGTGGTCCGCTATGAAGATTACTACTTTATTTTTTAAATCAACTGTCACGTAATCCTTAAGAAAAGCGTTAACAAGTACAATAACTTATTTTTCAAACTAACCGTCTCGTGATCATCAGAAAACCGTTATTTTGTGATCCTACTGGGAAAAAAATTAATTTTTGGTTGCTGGTTTTCCTGAAATAATTCAACTCGAACGCTTGATGTTAATTTTCTGAATTTGCAATGTACTAATTTACTTTATTTTACGCTACAACACATGGCTGACTCCAGAGATAAGAATCTCCGGTTTGTAGTTTGGATGGGTGTGCGTAGAGAATCTTTATTGATTCCCCCAAAAAAATTACATCGAGTTAACAAAATGTTACAGTGATTTGGTTTACATTACTGCTTATACTGATAACAATAATTTGTTTACAGACGGAGCCTCCCTTACAGAGTTGAGGCTACAAATGTTTGACATACAAGATTATCTGAAAAAGGAACATATACAAACACAAAACAAAACTAAAATAATATGTTTTAATTATATACAGAGAAGTTATACATTTTATAATGTTACAACAAATATTGTTATATATGACGCTGCTATAATGTCAAACTATTTTTGTTTAGCTTATATTGATTAAGGTTTTACAAAAAAGTATTAATAACTGTTAGATGCGTTAGGTAAATTATGATTTTATATACATGGATAGAAGTTAAAAATTCTATGTCATATGAACAAATGAAGTTACTTTGGTACCGATATTTAATTTTAAAAGATTAAATACTTTAAAATTTTTTGAAACTGTTAAATACATTGAAGGATTAGATTCGCTTTAGTGAAGAAAAAAGGATAAGCCTTTTTGTTACACTTAATATTTATTTGTTTTAGAATGGAGCCACCAAGAATCTTTGAGAATTCAATTAAAATCAAAAAGAATACATAAACGTTACTGTGTGTAAGAAAGAATTCGAATGTTATCACATAGATACTAGTGTTCAAACTTGTAAAATGGGAACATTCAATAAAAGTAAAATAAATGAGTTCAATATAAATACAACAGTAATTTATACTTGCATCTTCTCTAATCAGATTTTATTCAAGAAATTGTCAATGAATTGATGCGATATACAAATATATTGATAGACATCTACTTTTATAACTGGCATAGAGAGAGGAGAGAGTGTTTTAGTTCTACGCATTCCGATAATACCGACGGATTTACCATTCCAGTTCAAAAGGCTACAATTCCCTTTAAAAATAGCATTTGGGATGACGATTAACAAAGTTTAAGGCCAGAAACTCGAAGTGGTCGGCGTTCATTAGTAAAAAGCATATTTTTCACATATATCTAGCGTGTTTACGTGTGTCCAATCCACATAACCTCAACATCCTAGCAAAAGAAGTAAAACAAAAAACTTAGTATAAAAAAGTGTGTTAACACAAATAAACAAATTACCTAACTATATCAGCGGACAAATACACTCCTGTAAGTAGTCCAATCTTTATCAACCATCAGAACTTTCAATATGCAAACACATGCATCCGTAAATAAAAAATATAATAATTCGAATTCCTCGCTAGGGTAGGCCGAAATTTTTCTTTTACAAATAGACTTTGGCATAGTGGAAAAAAGTTGTGCAATAGATATGTTAAAACCCTCTAAAAATTTCATCAATTTCGTTTAATAATTAGCCACACCCCTTTGGTATTAAAAAATTGAAAAAAGACAAAAATCTATTTTTTTCCAAAAAAATATATTTTGAAAATTAATTTCGAAATTAGTTCTGGCATACAGCGGAAATGTTACCCAATGAATCAGTTAGAACCTTCAAAAACTTTTATCAATTTCGCCTAATATTTTGCTGCGCCCCTCTGACATTTAAGAATTGAGAAACAGAAGGAATATTGGGTTTTTTTAAAGAAATATAATTTGAAAAGTAATTTTGAAATTAGTACTGGCAGGTAACGGAAATATTACGTAATGCGTTAGTTAGAACGCACCTATATATATATAAGAGGCAAAACATAGTAGAAAAACAATAAAATAAAATAGCAAACATTAATATCAAATTCGAAAGGATATGAAAAAACGAATTGAAAGTATACCCGAGTAAAGATAAAAATGCGAATAGTAACAGATGAAAAAATATATATAAATATATCACACATACACAATGAATGCGCTAAAAGCTGCAATTCCAAAGGCGCTGTGGTAGATAGAGTATAAATCGCAAAATGAAAGAGCATAACGTGAAATGAAAAACGCAATAAAAGCACTCTTCAAGGGATGAAGTTATTGTGAATTGTTAAATATAAAAGGTTTGACATTTTCTTGCAATCAGTTACGCCGTAAGGCCTAAAACACTGATTTTCATCCCTAATGCCAAACCAACCAAAAAACAGAGAGAGGAGTTTTGAATAATTAAAACAGAAGTACGATGTGATAACATTAGAGTAACAAAGTAAGAATAAATATTTTACGTACCAGAAGGACGTATGTTGACGTGGCAGTGTTTGCGGAGTGTCATGGTACAGACTGGCTTTGAAGGGGTGTGAACAGGGTATCAAGTAACAGTTTTCGCGCTTAACTTTGGCTGTTGCCAGGGGAGTGTACTATGTTGGGAACGATGAACATTAAATGAAAGAGCGATAACGATAGAAAGCGTAGAGAAATTGTGAAAGAAATCAGTAAAATATGAGAAACCAATGAAAAATGTTTAAAAGATGCGTTTTCGAGGTAAAATATCAGACATTATCGACTTGAGTGACCCCACCACGAAGATTATACTTCGCGTCAACATCTCTCTGATAAGAAATCCTTTACTTATATCTTAAATACATTAATCAGAGGTTCGTAAAGTGAGGGGGGGATTTTATTAATGCTGAGGCTATTTCTTAAGTGCATGATTTGCTTTTTGGCAGAATTAGTGTTATTGCAAATTTTGTTGATTCTTATAAGTTGATTGATAATTGTGTTTTGTAGATTTTATATGAGATATTAGAGTTCCAAAAAATAAATTTATTGACGTTAAATTTGAATTCCTTTCTTTTGTCGTTAATGTCAATTTTTAAGTCGTTTTTGTGGTCTAAGCATAAATCAAGAAAGATAGCTGGAGATTGATTGTTGCTGGTTTTAATTAGTTTGGGTTCTTCTGAGTAGATGGTATTGCAAATAGAGCTGAAGTCGTGAAAATTAAAAATTATAATATCGTCAATAAATCGGAAGGCAGAGTGGAGGTTTGAAACGATATTTCTTTCGAAGAAATGAAGAAAGAGGTTGGCTAGTAAAGATGAGAAATTTGTTCCTTGTGGGATGCCTTTTATTTGTTGGAAAATATTTTCTCCGTTAAAGATAAAGTTATTGAATATGCAGTAGTTGATGAGGTCTTCCCAAAAAGTTAGTAGGATTTTAAAAAGATTTTTAAGATCATAGAAGTATTTCATTAATACCTCTTGTAATTTATTTATTGGTATACTTGTGAAAAGATCTTGAAAGACTTAGGTTTCTATTGTATCAATTTTGTTATTATTAAGTAATTCAATTGCTTTGTTATTGTTCTTGATAATCCATGTGAAATTTTCTTGCTCAATTTGATTTAGGATGATATTAAGATGTTTTGAAAAAATGATTCCAGGTTTGTACATGTAGGTGTTAGTGCCGCAGGTGATATATCTGAATTTAATTGGCTGTTTATGAAATTTTGGATATTAAACAATATATGTTAGATTATTATTTGCATTATGGCATTTAATTTTCTTTGTTAAGAGCTGAATTTTTTTCTTGATGGTGATAATATTTGATTTATTGAGTTTGCAAGTTTCTGATGATTTTAATTCCTTGTCTAAAATTTCGAGATAGAATTTTTTGCAGATAATTGTAAAGCTGCCGGCCGCTTCATCAATAAGGATTATCATGAATTGTTCTTGCAGAGCTTTGATACTATCCTTGATATTTCGGTAGTCATATTTTTTGTAATTAGGATTGTCTTGTTTGTAATTGTTTTTTTATGAACTGTTTAAAGTTGAAGTATATTGACTATTTCCATTCGGTAAAAAGTTGCACTGGTATTGGCGGCAAGTTTTAGGCAAAAGTTATCCAAATCATTAAGAAAACTTTTGAAAATTTTATTAATGGAGATCTTGAAAATAGGACGGAATTTTGTACCTTTGATCATTAGTTCCCTTAGTTCTTTATTGTCAATAATGTCTAGGTTACCGGTTAAAATGTGTTTATGGAAGGTATCTATGTATTTATTAAATTCTTCTCTATTGCAAAGGCAATGGATGTTATCTCTATTGGTCCTAACGTCTTTACAGAAGGAATTGTAGTTGAAGATTCTTCTACCGACATTTGTATCATTATGATACATAAGGTCAGAAATTTAATTTTAAAAAAATGTCTGTTCCGCGAAACAGTATTGATGTACTGTTATCGTGCAATTCCTAATTCCCATGAAACACTTCGTGTTGACCATGTAGGTAGGGATTGCAATCCGGCACCATTTTCAATCCGGTTGTATCCGGCCGAATTCCCATCGATCCGACCGGATCCGGCCGGATTGGTCACATCAAAACTATTTTCCCTTTTCATTCCAAAATCAACTGTATAAAAGATGATAAAGTGAGTGTATTACGAAGTTTAGAAAAAAAGCGTTAATTTCTTTTGAAATCAACTTTATTTACACTGTTATAATTAAGCAACATTTACGTATGAATCAACAATAAAAATGTAGTACAGTGTAACTAGTTAAATTGTAATTGTTATATTAGTTTAGTAATAATTAGATAATGACGGGCGGTTAAGTTCAGTCTCACTTACTAGATTTCACAAATGACATCAGTGATAACTTGTAATGTAACTTATATTAAATCTAACTAAATCAAGCTCATCAACTGAGATCACAATAATTAGGTATTCTAGACACGACAAGCAGTCTCATTCTTATAATTATGACAGTCATCATGAATCTGTTTAATCAATGGCACAATTATCACAATAACGAGTTTAAAACTTCTTCGTATTTTTTAGATATACTTACTTTAAATTATTATTTTAAGTAAAGCAATTTAAAAAACCAATTTGGTTTTGAAAAAAATTATAGTAGGAAACAAATAGTGTTAATTGTGTCATCTGCCAATCGACTTCTTACAGAACTATAAATATAACCAGTGGCCTAGAAAACCCTTTCTGCTTCTACACTTGTCGGTTTTATTGTTAACAAATACTCATGAATAGAAGACAAGTATTTTCCTCGAACTCCTTCACTTTCACATGCAGTCATTTCCTTTCTTAAAGTTTTCTCGTAATCTTTCTCTTTTTTCTGTATTTATGCTCTAGGTTTTCATATCTTGCTGGATTTGCATCTGTAATTCTTTCTGTAATGTCAATTCATTTTTCAATGACGATGAGTCTAAGTTATTTTTTACTATATTATCTACGTTTTCGTTAAAGGTATCATCTTGAACAACTCTTTCTAAGATATTTTCCATTTCTAGTCTTACAACTTTTTTTCGGCATAGTAAATGTATCATCAGTTCGTCTTGTATCATCATCTTATTTTTTTTTTTATTCTGTAAGTATATTAATATTCCTGTTTTCATTTTGAATTGGTTTCAAAAGTGACACGTTTGTTTTAGAACTTTTAGACTAGTACCTGCAATGCAATACAAATAGGTACATACTTACAATTTAAAACGTTATTTCGGTCACTATGTAAGAAGAAAGTCGTATTATAAAGAAAAATCAGAAATATGGATCGTTACTCAATTCATTTCTAAGTCTAATTATTTACTTAAATCATTCTCGTACTCGTAAATGCAACATTAACATAATTCATCTATTAATTGAACAATATATGTGTATCGGGTGAGTCAGCGTCGAACGACTCGTACACACCACGCATTGAAGTACTTACTCTTGCAACAACAAGAAATCGGCTTCATGTATTTTTTTTAATTTACCGGATCCGGCACCAGTTTGCCGGATCCGGTAGACGTCTAAAGATGCCGGATCCGCCAGATTACCGGATCCGGTTTTCCGGATTGCAATCCCTACATGTAGGCAACCGTTCGGCATCATCATCTGACGTGCGTGGCCTACCATTTCTTGATCTGTCCAACACGCTTCCAGTCTCTAAAATTCTTCGGTGCCATAGCAAAATGATGTTTCGACAAGGAGCAGCTTTATGAAACGTAGTCCGAAACTTTCTTTGAATTTGAATAATTGACTTCGTTTCAAAGTACCAACCGACGCAGTTTGCTGTTTCCATTGGAATCGTCGTACTTACATACAATGACTGATTGGAAGCTAACCTTTCTAAGCTAATGCTGTACTTCTAGCCCTATCTATGCGCAGACAATTGAACCATTCTTTATGTCAAAAAGAATTTTATGCCGCGTAATGCAATTTTGCGAAAACCTTTCACTGATATCACAATTTTTTGATTTTTTACTAAATTTTGAAATAGGACAAGGACGTTTGGTTCATCTTGTATTTACTGTACTGTCTTGTTTCAGATTGTGTTCATTCGAAAAACATTCTATGATCTCATCACGGAAAAAAAATTAATTTAAAATCGTAGAAAAAAGATATTTTAATCATTCTTGTTTTGAATCGGGAGAAATATTCAATTTACTACCTTAACAAATTGAAATGATAGCGTTATTAAAACGCCGGATGTGCGAAAGTAAGAATGTAGAAGGAAAAATTTCAGACAAAAGGGACTATTTTTTAAAAATTTCTCAAAATTCAATGAATTAAATTAGATATTTAAAACCAACTTCCTTAGAACGGACATCGCTTGTTCTTTCAGATAATGTATCTATTTTCTTCTTACGATTATCAGAAAACATATAATGCGAAAATACATATCGTAAATGACCAAAAATAACACAAAACATTAAATAAACAATTTTCTAGATTAAATTTTAAAATTCGGGCTTCTATGTTCATTGAGTCACCATTACGACTACCAGTGTGCCAAATTTCAAGTCTGTAGGTGCGATAGATTCGTCTGGACATCGTCCGCACGCACACACACACAAACATTGCCTTTTATAAGTATAGATTATCCCTTAAACACAATATTAAATCAAAATGTTTTTTGTCATGAATATTTTCGTTTATTACTATAAAATAACTTCGTATAATCACGATAAGGATTTCTGGTCCTTTTATATTTTGTCAAACACCAAATCAAATCAATGAGAAACAAATTTTGTGAGACCTGACATCCTAAAAAAAGTAACAAAATAAAAGTGAAGTAAGTATAAGCCTTAAAGTAAATTATAATAAAACTTTAAATGTCTAAATATACTGCTGTTACAAAAGGCAATTATTCATTTATTTCTAGTTAAAATGACATTTTTGTTACTTTTTCGTTTATTAATATGTATATATGCAGGGTTCCCATTCAAGTCCCTTAACTACAAACGACGGCAGTTATAGTCATAAAAGTGGCACCTAGGTTTAGTACAGTACCCATGTGCTACCCGATGAGATCGTTTGTAGCGCCACTTGATGGTAAATTGCGGAATAAACGTTCCTAATTCGAAAACGGTAAGATGTAGGGGAAAATCATTGCAAAGTTGTACAGTATCATCGATTTAGTACAAAAAGACCTCTTGGGGATGTTATTGCCGAGAATTTAATGCTTAAATGCACATTTATTTTTCCGCGATTTCCAAAACTGTTACGTGATGAAACGTAATAGAAAGAGAAAAAACTAGTTATCACAAGATACCTCTATTTTTAAATCTGCTCTCCGACAGCTACAATACACATTTAGACCCGTGCTCGAATTTCACGTCCCACACTTTTTAGTATATTAGTACAAAAATTAACTAACAGAATTAAAATCCTATCATCCGGCAATATCAAGACGGGAACAGAAACAAAATTTTCGAATCAGCAGCCGTTCGTGATGTTGTTTCCGGGTAGAAGGTAATGGCTTTTTTTTGTCTTTTCTTTCTTATGCTTTTATTTATAAAGGCATATTGAAATATTTAGAAGAAAGTTGTTTTCCTTTTTCTTTCAATTCAGGTCACAGATAAACCATATTCTTTGACTTTTTAAGTCGGTTTCTCTATAGAAAATTATCCGAATACTGAATTTTAGAATCCCAGCATGGGATGACCTTTGACAAAGCCCTCTAACGGATTCTTCTTCTTGTTATTATTTTTTTGTTTCTATTATAGTCTTGCTTTTGTCCTATGATAGGATTTTAATTCTGTTAGTTAATTTTTGTATTATTGTCACTGCATTCCTGGAAGCCGCAGCATATGCGCGTACCAGATGCAATGTGTGTGTTTTCTGTTATTCTTGTTATTTTAGTTTTAGCTATTTTTTCCGATTCTAGTTTATTTAGTATATTAGGTGACACGCAGGTATAAACATCAGTCATACGTCGTCGAAGGTCCTGCAATATTCGTGGAGAGATCGCATACACCTTGCTATTTGAGGTAACCCCACAGGAAAGAGACAATTTGGTTAATTTTTTTCAAGATAACATTTTAGTTTTTTTTCTCACGCTTCGTGACATCACAGTTTCAGAAATCGCAAAAAAATCAAATGTGCATTTTAAGTGTTCCGTTCTTAATATTAACGCCCAAAAGGTCTTTATTTGTGCTAAATCGATGATTCTCTGCAACTTTGTAAATTACTTTTTTTCCCTATATCTTATCGTGTTCGAGATAGGAACTCTGATTCTGCAGTTTGTCGTTAGGTGGCGCTGTAAGTGGCCTCGCCGCGTAGCACATAGCAATTTAACAAAACCTAGACACCAATTTTATGACTACAGATGCAGTCGTTCTGAAGTTTGAAGAAGGTGTGACGGTCTTTAGTGTGCATCCTGTATATAAAACCAATCATTTATAAAATTTCCTAATAAACTTTGACATCATAATTGCACAAGAACTTGACGAAATAAAGATACATTTTTGATGAATCAAAGCTATAAGAATATACACAATGTGAATGATAACTAATATACCCGACGAGATTGAGCAAGGTATTTATATTAGAACGAGAAATACAAAAATTTTAGAGTTTCGATTTATCAAAAAGAAAAACAATAATTCCTTTTTTAAATTTTTTTCTGATCTGCTTTTAATACCTATTTTTAATCTATTTAGATGAACGCTTCTTTTTCTATTTACCCAAGGGCCAATTGAGACTGGTCACATGACGAAGACAAAAGCTCAGCCGGAATCCTATTCTCCAAACTTCCACCTTAAACCAATGTGAGAATGTTTTCGCTGACGGTATATTTAATGGGGAAATCGGATATCGAGCCTGTATTCCTCCAAGTCTACACCATGCGACCTCCTCATTTATTAAGTTATTTTAAGTCAATACATTTAAAGATAAAAGAGATAGATATAAATTTAGCATATACCATATAATTAATATAATATAACTAAAAATATCTTACGGGAGTATACATCACTCGTATGCATTACATCAACAAAATCCGCATCCGTATAATTAAGGCGTATGTTGGGTTTCAATGATTTGAGCATTGAAAGCCCTCCTGGATCCAAACCTAAATCAGCAACAAAAAATTATTTGTAGCATTGCCTGTGCCCAAAATTTTACATTTACTTATAAAGTAGGAAGATCCAAATTGATCATAAACTCATGGAAATAGGAAGAGTTAAAAAGAAAAAATATATCAGACAATGAAACTATTGAACTTATTACAAGATAATAAATTTGTTAATAAAAAGTTTTTTAAAAACACACTTTTATTTTTCTGCGAAAAAGTAAAAATATTTTATTTACTTATTTTCTACTTTATAGTCTCTAATTTATAATTCATTATTATAAATATTATATAGTATTTTGCAGTCAATTTCATCTCAAATTCATCACTAAGTATTCCACTTATATGGAGTCAAAATGTAATTAAATTATTCGGAAATCTGGTAATTAAGTTGTGAAAATATAAAATAGTGCATTGTCATCGATAATACATAAATTTTAAAAATTTCAATACTCTAGCAAATCGGGAAGTGAGTGAAAAATCGGTTTCAAAATTCCAGGTTTACAAACAGGAAACAAGTCAAGTTAAAAACAAGTGTATAAAAACTAACCAGTTATCCTTCCTAATGCATGAACATTTCTTCCTGCCACTCCACATACGTGGCAGCCTAAACTGTGGCCAATGCAGTGAAGGGACTTTAAAGATACATTTGCATGGATCTGAAAAATAAGAGCAAAACATTTTGGATCTTTAATTATATACTTCAAAGAGAAAATCATTTTAAACGAAATTTCACACATATTTCTTTCAATAATTTTACTGTTGAAGAAATATGAACAGGATCTTTAATATAAAGGTAATATTATTCTCCTACTCGTTAATAATTTTATTTCCCAATTCGAACAATCATATTCAAATTTTGTTACTTTATCAATATTAGGTTACAGTGATTTTTAAGTTATTAAATTCGTTTGTAAATAATTCATGCTGGCAAAGCATCAACGTTTCATACTTAAAGCTATAATCTCCGCAGGCATTTTTTTTAATCATGTAACAACATTATATTGCTTTTGGTTTTTTTCCCGCTAAATGCTACGGATCTAACGTAACATAGATTATAAACAACCAGAATAGTTTTCTTATAATCAAAAATTTTCTTTGTTTTATTTAATGATATATATATGGAGAATCTATGGATGATTAAAGAATTAAATATGTGGAGAAATTTGCTGGAAATCTCAATAAAAGTTTATAGTGCTGGAGCTAGCACTTTCAGGTTCTTGAGATTCTTCTTATCTACAAATGAAGCTCTTAAAATCTCCAGACATTAACCCAACTTTTTTTATCATTATTATTATATAGATTTTTAATTACAATTTATAGAGAATTTCCCTTCAAACTTCATTACACAGCTTTATAACTTCTAAACTAGGAATTGCAAAATGTTACAAAAATCGCCCTGTCAGTGTGCGGTGAAAGCAGTCCGATAAGGAGGATAACAGAGAACGCTTTATTAAACGAATATTCCGGAAATCAAGAAGTCCAGGAAACAAGAAAAACACCACTTGTACAAATTAGCAACATAAACAAACAGCAAATCCCTAATGACAGCAATAACAGCACTTTCAGTACCCCTCGGCATCTATCAGCTTACTAGCTCGCACTGCGGACAAAACTCCAAAGTGATTCAAAGACATTCACTCGTCTCACCACCTCCGGGTATTTATACCTTTTCCGACGGAATGTGACATCAAATAAAATCATCTAGAGCAATCTCTATATTTCTGTTCTTAATAGAGATAGGACGGTAGTTCAAATATTTTCAAGGACATTCATAAAATTTGCCAAAGTCACCAACTTTGTCATCAAGTCACCAAATGACCAACAAGTTTGTTGCCAATGTCAGGAGCTCTCCCGGCGTCGAATAAAACCTCTGTAAATGCCTCTTTACAACTATGAAACTAACATGGCCGAGAAGTGACATTACAGGTTCGTAACATAAGTCTTGTAAACTTTTCCAATTATAGAAATAATATACAAATTAATTTCTTAGAACTTCGGTGATTTTTCTAGAGCAATTTTAGAGATTTCATTTTTTATCAATAAACACGAGAAAATGAAACTCTGATGTTTACTTGCAATATGTGCGATTTTTTTAAAAATTGAATTTTTTTTTCATTTACTTTTGAGATAGTCCAGAAGCATATTTTCAGGATTTATAGAAGATAATTTTGAGACTTTATAGCCGTTTGTTGTTGCAATTTGATAAGGTATTTCCAACAGAATGGGGGAATGTTTCAAATGCTTTTATGAACAGTGCCTGTGTTTATCCCAATCAAGGTGAAGGAAGGCCCTCAAATAAACGAGACAAAAGGTAAAACAAACGGGAGAAAAGCATGGAAATCTTTGAGACTCGTGTTATCTAACTTTCTTTGAAGCCAAAGAGACCCGAACCAGAATCTGTTTTAAAGGAAATTTTAGACATTTCAAGATATTAGGGTGTAATATGAGCTTAAAAGTTCATTTTATCCCTTCGCACCTGGAATATTTCTTCGGAAATTTAGACGCAGTCAGGGAGGAGCGAAATTTCGCCAAAACCTGAAGAAAAAGAAAAGACGATATCACGGAAGGAGAAATAACGTCCAGCAGTGGTAGCCGACTATGTTGGACGTTGAAAAGAGACAATCCCCGGCATGTTCACCAGAAGAAAAGCGGAAAAGAAGTTCGAGAAAAAGAGAAAACATTACTAAAAAGGATTTGTAACTTTTTTTTATATGAATCATTTATCATTTAAATCATTACAGAGCAGGGGTATAAATGTAAAATATAAATTTATACCGTGATAAAAATAAAAAATAAAAATTTCAAAATATTTTGATTTATTTCACCCAAAATATGAAATCGTTGAATCCCTCGTCGTTGGTGTGGCGTGGACGTTTGGAGAGGGAGTGCTAGCCCAGATGTCGTCCTTGTCATCTGACCGTGGGTCAAAATTACGAGGCCCGTCCCAAAATAGCCCTCGTGTTGCTTCAAAACGGGACGTTAATATAACTAAACTGGAAACTAAATAAAAAATGATCATTGATGATTCTGGGGCGCCTGGCCCGTATCAACAGCGCTTTCATAGTATGAGCAAGCAGCGCACGTACGATTGCCGATTAAAGGTCTCTACGGTAACTAATCAATTGGATGTACAGTAAAACTTCGATTAGCCGTCATCGTTGGGACCAGGGCTGTGACGGATAACAGACATCTCATATGCAGTACAGTAACGTGATTTTACTACTGGCTTGGAACGAAAATTAAAACAAAATCCTTTAAAAGCGAATCATACATACATATTATATTTAATTTTACAAAACAATCAATATAAACTTCACTATAAGAGTAGTAATCTACAGAAATGCATTGTAATAAATACTACATTACAATAGCGACTGGTTAATGAAGGGTTTAGAGCATCAGATCCAGGCCAACTTTCCGCCACCGATGATTAGGCCCTTCCATCATCATACAGTGCAGTCACTTCCAGCTTTATACAGTAGGGTGTAAAAGCAATCCGTGGACAATTTTAAAGATGCCTATTTATTTGTTGATGTTTTAATAAACGATGACGGACGACAGAAACTGACGGTTAAACGAGTGACGGTTAATCGACGTTTCACTGTACTCCCTAATTTAGTCAAGGGGAAATCGTGTGGCGCACACAACTGTCAAGGAAGGAATCTCATGTATTCACCTGGCCTTAAAAGTATTTCCATTTCTTCTCTCCTCTTTCGCCCCTTTTTTCGCCAATCAATAGCAATCAATTTCCCTCATTATTGGAAGCTAGAAAATCATCCATCATGGTATGACGGGTGCAAATTGCCTTTTCATTCAAGAGATTTCTCGTCAAATTTGGCGTGCTTAATTAGATATATATGCGAGAGAAATGTTTAACATTGATTGAAAACAAATAAAATAAACATATGTTTTTTGACAGGAAATATTTTTTATTTACATATTATTTGCATATTTCTTTATTCAAAACATCTCTTGGTAAATAACATTCTGTGTGATAATATATTAATTAAATAACCATGATATTATAATTAAATAACCATGAAATTCTCAGCTTGTCGAACGTAAGTCAAAAGTTAAAATTTAGAAGGAATTCTTTTTCGAAATTCTAATCAGAAAAAATCACTTATCTGCTTGCAAACGTTGCCAAAAAATATTATCAAATCATATCATCACGATTGCAATAAATAAACGGATGCATCGTGGCGTCCAAACTATATCCCGCGCATGATATACCACTGATGTAATTTACTATTTTCTATTAAAAATCGGAAATTAATTTGAAATATGTGATTAATATAATTTAAAATTTCTCGGGAACTATTGATCATAGCGAGGTAAATTTTATAACAATCGATAGAACATTTTATTTCGCTATTTTAGAGCTATTAAATTTGAAATTAGAACGACAATTACTCTTTTAAATTTAAAATTCCTGAAATTTAGATTCTCTAACAACGAAATAATGTTGTTTAACGTCTCGTAGTGCTATGGCGGGAATTTTATTGTTGGTAACGTCAGAGCGTCACCGAGAGATAGATCTGGGCTATTATATTAGTAATTCCGATGTTATTCTGAAAGTCATTTGTAATTGAAAAATTCGTAAACAAAATTCCAAACATTCTAGCGGTACTTTCTTTTAACTTACGGACAATTTAATTCCCTTCATTTCAGAACATCATTTTCAGCGTACATAAGAATGTGCTATACTGCTTATTATATACGAGATAGTAACGTCATTTGAATCGAGTCCATCATTCAGATATTCCATTTGAAACATAATAGTTCTATACTCACTTGCATAAATTTCATCATTTCTGCCATTTTCTCGCCAACCGTTTTTGCGTTTTTATATGCCAACTCGAAGGGCAGGACGTTGTAAAGGGTCCAATTGACTACGATAACATTGTAGTTATTATGTTCCAGTATAGCATCCTTCAGAACCTGTTTGGAAACTGGTTATTCAATTCATTTATTTCAAGTAATTTCTTCGTAACTCAAAAGATTTATGAAAATGGCATTGAAACTTTTAATCTCTAATTGGATGCAGTTATGCAACCTGTAACCAACTCAATAATAAGCTGTATTCACAAGACATTTCGATGATACAATTTTCCAATATAGATTATTGCATTAAAATTATTTTCATCTTCAGTATCTTGTGACAGATCCAGTTGACAAAGATATTGTTATAATTGCCATGGCTCAGTATAGCATAGTCTATTTTACATAATAATGTATTGAATTTATATAGAAACGAATGAAGAAATTTATATAAATTTTAATTTTGCATAATAGTTTGTGGATCCGTACTATAAAAAATAGTTATGTAGATCGGTTATGGGTCAGTAAATAGTCCAATTAGTGTTACATTTCTGTTTAAGTTACACATCGATAGGTTAACAAACATAATTTCAAAATTAAACAAAACATAAAAAAGGGAATTTTTCCTTAACCAACCATCTCGATCGGTCGCTTGGCCTCTACTAGATGTTCATATATCCAGAGGGCGCTGCTTCTGCTACCACTCACAATCGATTGCAGTTAATAGACATGAGGGACTAGAGCTGTAGAATTCTTAAGCAAGTACAAAATAAGTTCATGCGTTACTTGTTTTATAGGACTAATCATATTTTTTTGCTTTATAGAACAAATCATGTTTTTTTCTCTGGATATACCTTCTACTTATTTGCGTAAAATTAACAATATTCATAATTTGAAATTTCTTAGAGATAATTATTGTGCACCATTTTTCTATAAATTCATTAAGAGCGTAATTGATTTCTCTAAAATATTCAACTGTATTCTTTTTGCCGTGCCGGCCAGAACTGTGAAAGATAGAAAACTATTTTAGAAAGCTTTTTTAAAATTTAATTACAGTGACAACTTTTCTATATACAGATTTTATAGGCTTTTTATACTGGAGATCTTGATGTTTTTATTTTCTCTTTTAATATTTTTAAGGTTAAATGTGAACTCATATATTATTTATATGTTCTTTTATTTGTGAATATATTGTTCTGTAATTCGTAAATATTTTTGTGTGTTTATTTTGTGGTTTTCATTGCTCTATTTCTTATATTCCTTCTATTTATGTTTATTTTGTATCATGCGGCTTTGTAAATGGACTCTTTGTATTACGCAATCTAAATTAAATAAAGAAATAATAAATTCGTATTCATTTGGATGCAGTTTGTGACAGTATATTCAAAATTCAAAAAATGATAATTTATTCTCGGTTGATCTGTAAAAGCTTAAGGAAAATAATGCATGAACCTGCTTGTTGCATCAGAAAAGGAAATAATTTTATTTTGATTTGCACTTAATTTTATTTTTTATAAAATCGAATCGGCGACATATTTCATGCTTAGCCGGTTTGTCATTTGGGATTACATAGAATGCCTAGGAAATGTGAGAAATAGTATTCGTTTCATACTTTGCCTAAAAATGCCTTTGCCGGTAACATATCAAAAATGTAAGAAGTGATGGTTTGTTTTCTCCCATTTGCATAACTTCATTCGCTTATTTATTTCCGATAAAAAACAAAATTTAAACAATCAATTTATTTTCATTAAAACAAAAAAAAACGTTTCCAGGTATTTTATCTAGCCAAACCTACGAATATTTAAGATAAATAAATATATTTTTTATAATTAGAATATTATGGATATCCATCATAAAAAATAATTTTCATCAAATAGCGTCTTACATTTAGCAGGTTCTCGGGCGTCAAAAATTCCACGAATCCATGGACCAAGAATTTTGTTTCGTAGCCCGCATTAAACGAGCACTTCTCGAATCTTTCGGTAGAGGGCTCTAAAAGACAGGATTCCTTTGCATTGTTTGGAGTATATAGAAGATACTGAATAGAATCGACAGTATTTGACGCCTGAGTAAATAGTTGTCTCGGAACTTTTTTTACTGCATCAAAGAAGTAATCGGCTCCCATTCCAATAAGCGATAAATCCAATCCATCTGAAAATAGATCGATCATGCAATTGCCGTATACGAGGATGGATAAAAAAAAGATTATAAGGGTAAACATTTTTTTTTTATTTGCAATAGACAGAAAATACAAAAGAGAATTAAGAGGTATATTTGCCAATCACTTTTCCACATCATTACCAAATCTATTTAGGCATTTATCTGAACGCAGGACCAACTTGTTTAACCCAGCTTGGTAGAAATCGCATCTTTTCCAACTAAATCGGTTCTCAGTAGCTGTTTTCACATCACTGTCTGAAGAGAACATTGTTCCAGATAAGAGTACCCTCAGTTTCGGAAAAAATAAATAGTCACTGGGTGCCAAATTTGGGCTGCATGGGGGGTTCAGACTTCCACCTGAACCTTTGCAACAATTCTTGAGTTTTGAGAGTAGTATGGAGCCTGGTATTGTCATGCAGGAGAATGACACCAACACTCAATATCCCAGGGAGTTTGCGTTGGATGGCTTCCAATAACCTTGTAAAAGTGGCACAAACGATGCTACTTTCCTAAACGTCTTGCCATTTCAATCGCTCTGACGTGTCTGCGAACTTACACCACCTACTTACACAATCGCTGTAAGACCACTAGCACCATCTGTCTCCACTCTGGGGGAAAATATTCCCTCCACAATAATTACTATTCAAATGCTGTTGCTTGTAAACTTTTTTGGATCCATCCTCCTAGTAAAACAACACAAATAGAATAGGTTACGTCCTAAACATACCTGCATATTTTATTTTAGTGGGTAACGTAACCATAAACGAGTTACTCCGGCCACCCTTAGCACGCGGATTAAGCATGATTACTCGGCCACCACGACAAAAATGCAGGGCACTGTGGCCCCGCATTATAGCCCCATTTCAAGCCGCGGCTCATTCGACGATCCCTCATACAGAGGTACGACCCTCATCTGGAGAGGATAACTCGACCCCACACCTTACTATATCCTACCGGGAAGCATATTTACAAACCATACCCTGATAGAACTGAGGCAGGAAATCGGACAATATGATTGGCTCGCTTCGCCGAGAGCCGATGACGTCGTTCTTTGCTCTCGTGCGTATACTTTTCATTAGTATCATTTCTTACAGTGTGGGATGTCTTATTTTTTATGATATTTTTAAAAAATAATTTCATTTTTAAAAATATTACAACCCACGGAAGAATGTTTTCTGTGTTCAACTGTGGGAAAACGGAGAAGAAAAGTAGGACGACTCTTGTTTTGTTATGATTGCCGTACGCTACGTGCTAGAGCTGAAAACGACGTCACTGCTCCTCGCAGCCAATGATATTGACTGATTTCCTGCCTCAGTTCTATCAGGGTAGGGTTTGTAAATATGCTACCGGGAAGGGAGACTCTGCTTACTTATACGGCAGGGTTTCATCCCCTTATTTGAGATGCCCCCTTAAATGGGAAATTACTGGGTACGTAATTGTTGATACATTTAACAGTGAATGCACAATAATAAATTTTATGTCAACAATCTTTAAAAATTTACTTTTATTAGTGTATTAAAAAGTAACATTTTTTCATTCAATTATTTTTTAATTTTCTACACTTTAATTTAAAATTCGTTATTGTTTGTACTGTGGAATCATAAAACTAATTTTTTCTCAAATTCTCTACCAGAATTTCATCAAGACATGTACTCCTGTAATCACTAAAATTAACTTTTGTGCATAAATAACGCAAAAACTTCTATCAAACAAGCAATTTACTCACTAACCTGCCTTCTCCTCTGACGCATGTTTACTTTATTAGAAACTTAAAATTATGAACATTCTTATAGATTAGTTGTTTGAAAACTCATTTTAGAAACAGATTCTGATTAACATAACTTTGGAACATTTCGGTAATTTTTCTATAACTTTTCTTTAAATTCTTATAACCCGCATGCAACATGTAATTTAATAAATATGAAAAATTTTCTTTAGAGAAAATCTTCCCGTTTCTAATATGAAACACTAGCAGTACGCGAACAAAATACAAAAAAAGCCCAGAATGGCATAAATTAACGTTTTAAACACGAAATTAAGTGGTGTGTCTATTTAACGTATTCTTTAACGAAAAATTCACCATAAATTAAACGAATTCTTATGGTGTACCTGTTTTCTTGCTACGATTATTAGAAAAAATTCATTGGAGAAATGAGTATGAAAAATCACCCAAAATACCACATAATAAAAAAATTTCTAGATTAAATTTTAAAATTCGAGCTTCGAGGTGCATTGGATCACCATTAGTACTACCTGTGTACCAAATTTCAGAGATGTAAGTGCAATATTTTACGTCTAAGCATCGCACACACACACACAAGCATTACCTTTTATACGTCTAAATTAATATACGTAATATCTCAGAGAGCTTGGTTTACAGATTCCACAAAACTTTGGTGAAATAAAATATGAAAGGAAAATGTATTGGGATATTAACTCAACTTTCAAGGATGAAAGAGAAACACAACTAAATATTTGTTTAAACAGTGAGAACGGTTTGAAATTGCGTTGCAATAATCGAAAGTATTATTGTAAAATATATAAAAAAAATATTTTTAAAAATTTATTGAAACAAACCTTTAGGCTCTTAATAGAAAATTCATTAGAACAGAAATTGTTTGTTCTTTCGTATGGTGTATCTATTTTCTTGCTACGATTATCAGAAAAAATGCAATGGAGAAATTAGTAAGAAAAATCACCCATAATACCACAAAATATTAAATAAAAAAAGTTTCTAAATTGAATTTTAAAATTCGGGCTTCGAGGTGCATTGAGTCACCATTAGTTCTACCTGTATGCCAAATTTCAGGGCTGTAAGGGCAAGATTTTACGTCTAAATATCCCACACACACACACAAACATTGTCTTTTATATAGAGAGATATATTTGCCTGAATAATTAGATTCGAAAAACTTAATTTTTAAAGAGGTAGAAGTATTAAAAAATACCATATTTTTAAAAAAAATCGAAGGAAAAATTGCATAAACAACAAAACTGCTTGAATAACTTCATTAAAATTTGCGAATCAATAGGCATTGTAAAATACCCCACTTTTTCATGACCCTGAAAAGATGGTAGTAAACTCAACCAAGAAAAAAAGGGAAGAAAAGGTATGCGAAAAATATAAAAATGTAAAAGGATTTCTTTCGATCATGTTTCAAGTTTATATTGCATTGTAAAGATTAAAGAAAAGGCGTTGCTCACGATTTACCTGTTTTGAAAATAAGGATGGTGACTACAATCAGTAAAACTGTTGCCTTCATAACTGCCGACTGAGCTGAAGCCAATTACCACTACTGCCTTGTGTCTGGAATTCCATTAACAAAAGATAACCCAAATTAATTAGGTAAATCGAAAGTACAAATATTTATAGATGTTCTGTTGTGTACATTTTCAAAAACCAGTGTAATCCCTAATGAAAATCAAACGCTTGAAAACTTATAACAACAATTTCGAAATTTATTACTGGTAATAATAATATCGAATTGCTTAACATCGGAATCAAAAGCGTTTATTTCTCATTTTAGAATTTTTTTTTTGTTTGGATTCTTTCTGTATAATGAAAATGGATGAAATTTCATATTAATGCTGATATTTTGAGAAGATATAGGTTTTTTCCTTTGCTATTATTTAGCTTAGTCATTATTATCAAACTAGAAAATAACCCGTCATGGTATGGCGAGTGAAATTGCCTCTTCATTCGAGAGATTTCCCGTCAAATTTGACGTGTTTAAATAGATTTATATGAGAGATAAATGTTTAACATTGATTGAAAACAAATAAAATAAACATATGTTTCATGACAGGAAATATTTTATTACTTGCATGTCATTTGCGTATTTCTTAATTCAAAAAAACCCCTTGGTAAACAACATTCTGTGTGAAGTATTTGTCGTTGTTTAACAATTTTCTTATAATTCAATAACCATGAAATTCTCAGCTTGTCAAACGTAAGTCTAAAGTTAAAATTTCGAAGAAATTCTAATCAAAACAAATCACTTCTCTACTTGCCAAACATTGTCAAAAAATATTATCAAATCATATCATCACGATTGCAATAAATAAACAGATGCATCGTGGCGTCCAAACTATATCACGCGCATGATATACCACTGACGTAATTTACTATTTTCTATTAAAAATCGGAAATTAATTTGAAATATGTGATTAATATAATTTAAAATTTCTCAGGAACTATTGATCATAGTGAGATACATTTTATATCAATCGATAGAAAATTTTATTTCGCTATTTTAGAGCTATTAAATATGAAATTAGAACGACAATTAATCTTTTAAATTTAAAATTACTGAAATTTAGGTTCTCTAACAACGAAATAATGCTGTTTAACGTCTCGCAGTGCTGTGGTGCGAGTTTTATTGTTGGTAACGTCAGAGCGTCACCGAGAGATAGATCTGGGCTATTATATTAGTAATTCCGATGTTATTCTGAAAACCATTTGTAAAAGGAAAATTCGTAAACAAAATTACAAACATTCTAGCTGTACTTTCTTTTAATTTGCAGACAATTTAATTCCTTTTATTTCAGAACATCATTTTCAGAGTACATAAGAATATGCTATACTGCTTATTCAGTACGTAATACTAACGTCATTTTAATCGAGTCCGTCATTCAGATATTCCATTTGAAACACAATAGTTCTATATTAACTTGCATAAATTTCATCATTTCTGCCACTTTCTCGCCAACTGTTTTTGCATTTTTATATGCAGTGCTATGGCGCGAGTTTTATTGTTGGTGACGTCAGAGCGTTACAGAGAGATAGATCTGGGCTATTATATTAGTAATGTTTGTTTGTTCCCTACAGGCTGCTATGGCGCGAGTTTTATTGTTGGTGACGTCAGAGCGTTACAGGGAGATAGATCTGGGCTATTATATTAGTAATGTTTGTTTGTTCCCTACAGGCATTTTATGAACAAGGTGTACGCAATTAAAGTGGTTATTTGTTGTTGATAATGAGAACATCGATGAACGACGAGTAAACTGCTTATTTCTGGCGAACTTTCGATGTACAGGGTAAACAAAATTAACCCTTTGTACTCGAGAGGTGACTCTCAGTCACCACTCTAGACGGGGCATCATTTTGATGTTTCTTGATTAAGATGGTTAAAAAACTACTTACAAAGTTGTAAGAAGTTGTAAAAAACATTTTCAGGAAAAATGAACTTATATCAACGTATTTTTGACGTTCCACAGCAATAATATGAGCTCTTGTAACTCAGTTAATAATTATGCATCTGATTACTTTTCAAGAGCAAAGGGTTAAAATTCACCTATTTAAAGTTTTCTATAGCAATAGCCATTCATCAGACAGTTACAAAATGTTTAATGAGTTTTAACCCCTTCTTGGTCGTCATGCATTCGTCTCTTTTGTGCCCGCCATTTAAATCCGTAATTAAGTCAACGTAACAATTAATTTTAAATACAAAAATCACCTGGTCACGCTTAAATGTCTCGAGTATCCTTAACCATCTTAAATAAATTGAAATAATAAAAAATATCCGAAATGGGTGGTGGCATCTAATTAGGAGGTTAAATAGAAACGCAATGCAAGGGGTTAATAAAGAGTTGGAAAAGACATTTAACAAACAGAAGGAAAAAATAATTACAGTGGTAGACATCAAGAATCTATTAATGTTTTATTCAGAATTTTGTTAAGTGTATCTTATATTATTTCATCAATACATATCCTGGTCTACATATTGACATAATTCTTAACTATTCATTGAAACATAAATGCGGCATATTGAATAGTCAAAAAAGAGTAAATTCTTCTTAATGGAGATGGTATGATACGAATTGCTTTCCTTTGGTTCTGATAAAGTAGTTGTGATGTCATGAGTGATCACCTCGTTTAGGTATCTCCACAACCAAAACTGAGAAGGATTTAGATCTGAGTATAGAGTTGGCCAGACATAGCGAAACTAGCGACAGGCGCTGTATTATTTTAAATGCCATCTGCTACCTCCAAATGGCGTTTGCGCACACATGTTCTTATGCGATGTTGGATGCTTATCGTATGCCTGATCTACCCTTTAAGTTTGGCCACATTTTTTTATCCCCCTGTATAACAGTAGTGTGGCTTTAAATCAGCATTCATTAGTGGACATTACTTCTTTAAACAACACACGATCTCAGGGTCAGTGACGTGTATTGTTACTGGTCTAGGTATGAGAATTATATTCAGGAACTTAAGAATTATCTCCTTTGAACAGAAGAATTGCCTTGCCTCCACAGTCTTTATACAATATGAGGCAAACAGTCGCATCGCTGGACCTATTGAAACTTTACTGCGGTAAACACCTATTGAGGAAAAAATTGTTAGAACAGATTCCTTCCGATCTTATGGCTACTACGGTCGCCTGATCCCTCGCCCTTTGACTTTTGGCTAAGGGTACATTTATAAAGCAACTTTTATCAAGTCCATGTTTCGTATTTAGCAGTCTTCAAAGGTCGAATTTCATATTATGTTTAACTTCTCAATTTAAAAATTTGTGCCATGCTGCAGTTATGCAATATTCGAGAAAAGGCGTGTTGAGCCGTATTTGCAGGGATATGATTTAAAACTGATTGCAAAAAAGGTATTGGACTTGATCCATTTGATTTTCGTCTGATTTTGTCCCCATGCTTCATTCCAGTAGAGTTTTTGATTCATCCCTTTGGTCTCTTTATTTTTTAGAAATTTTATCTTGTTTTTTCACGTCTAATTATTCAGCATTAATTTTTATATTGGCAATAGTTTTTTAAGTGTTGGTCAATATGCAGATTACCTGTAGTGCGGTGCCATTTCTTCCTTTTGTGGCCCTGATGCAAATTATTTTTTTTATTTTAGAAATTAAACCCCCATATTAATGAAAACACTTATATCAAATTAGGTTGCAGTTCTCCGAGTAGTTTTTGTACATGAGAGCCTCAAACACCTCCAGTTTAAATACAATCGCCTCGTAAATAGATGAAGAGTGTTAAATTCAAATGCTAGCCCGGGCCAAATAAACAAGATCTAAGGTTCCGCGATCTCAAAAAAACCTTTGAGACTTTTATAGAAAGGCAAGAAAAGCAGACAAACAATGCTTTGCTGTTGCTAGATTTCAAGTAACTGAGATTAGACACAATTGAAAGTTTTATATCTCAATTATTATTTTATGTATATATATATATATATCAAAATAAACTTAGAAAACACAAGACAAAAAAAAGACACAATGGCAAAAATAGACAAAACCAAAATAAAATTGAAAAAATATCATGAGAGCCGCTCGTCAGGAAGAGAAGCTCGCTCATGATGATATATATATATATATATATGTATATATATATATATATATATATATATATATATATATATATATATATATATATATATATATATATATCAATTTAAATAAAGGCAGTGTTAGTACGTGTGTTTTTTTAGATGTGTGTGTATCGATTTACTTGATCCACTTCAATTATCAATGAAATATATTTTCAGGGTGATTGTATCCGTAAATGAAACAAAAGGAGCTACTGTATGGAATATTTGTCCTTGAGTCTTGAATGTTGGCATTATAATTCTAAGTTATTATATTCTTTTACTGAAGCAGAAGTCATTTTATGAAAACATGTGGTATAATTTCGTATGTTATTCAAAATACTTCGATTGTGTTGTAATTACACCAACGACCAATATGAGAACAATGAAAACAAGTGGTTACGCGCTCAATGAGGTGGCAATTTAACTTTACTCATTCAAACAGCACAACCAGGTTTGTTAAATTTTAATGCCTTGAAATTTGTACAAAATTTATTCAGACTTTCAATAACTACAACTGGATGCAAGCTATATTCAATTTCGAATTATACCGAAATGCAATATATGTTGATGATGTTGCTTTTTTTTTTCTTTTCCATGCCATGCATAACCGTGGCCATCGATAAGTATAATCGATGGTCACGCATGTGAGAGAAGTCAAAGGCGGCTCTTGGTGATTTTGAAGTCGATTGTAAGTAGTCTTTTTTAGCTATTGGAAAATGTTGTTACCACAACATCCTAACACCATCATGGGAAAATAAAACGTTGATGAAAGCTTTTCTTCCTTTTCCATGCCATGCATAACCGTGACCATCGATAATTATAATAGATGGTCACGGCATACTGAAAGAGATCAAAGACGGCTCTTGAATTTGGATCCTGTGGCTTTAATAAAGTAATCTTTTAGCTATTTCTTGAATGAACGAATTCTAAATGTCCTTTATAAACTTAGATCACCTGGGAGG